>WEIT01035560.1:1474-49840 GCA_013389985.1 Dryoscopus gambensis
CCCCCAAGCCTTCTCTTCTCCAGGCTGAACAACCCCAACTCTTAGTCTGTCTTCATAGGAGACGTGCTCTAGCCTCATGGCAAAAGGTCTTCCTTCAAAAGTACTGCTCTCTTGAAGATAAGTGCTCAAGTAGCTCTTGTGTATGTTAATCAACAGAAAATCAGAGGAACAAGCTGAGGAGTTCAGAGGTAGATACATGTCAAAAGATCCCGAGGAAGAAGGTACAGATGAGGGGAAGGACAGGCAGAACAAATGAGGAAACTATCAGGGAACAGAAGAATGACTAAAATTTTCCCTCTATCTTCTGCATGTCCCTATAATTTGCACTGTTGCTGAATCACTAGATTTTTTTATATGGGCAGACTTCTGGAGACATACATCAAAATATCGTTTTCTGAATAATCAAGGCAGACCTTTGTCTGTTGAACTGTGCTATATGCTTAGGCTATATAAGAATGACTGGGGTCAAGAACACCTCTCCCCTCAGTTCCCATCCCCAGCTCCTTTCCCACTCTCTCTTTCAGTGTGAGTTTACCCAGCACAGTGACTCTGGGAGTTACTGAAGAGGGTTGTGATCCCCACTGAAGAAGAAGTAAAAAAGGTGTGTGTGTGTGATCTGAACAGAGAGAGGCTTGTGATCTGCTGGCACAGGTGGCAGCTGCCACCGCTGTAGCTCATGGAGGGAGAAGGGGTGTAGTGACTGCAGCGAAGGAAGGGCACTCTTACACATAAAACCAGCCTGTCCAGAGTGTGGAGTTGGGAACCATGACCATGAAGGACAGCATCCCTGGAACCAGAGATGTTAAAAGCTTTAACTGAAACATTTAAATGTCCCCTTGAAGAAAAAAACTATTTGAAGCTGAGAGGGAAAGAGCTGGTTCAGTACTTCAGACAGGAGTCACATGAGATTGCACATGGGAGGAAAGAATTATTATCATTTGGTTACGCAGATTCTGGGAGCTGACTGTAGCTGAACTTCTGAGTGCTTCCATGTTTGACCATCATTTGATCACTCTGTATAAATAATCTTATTTGAATTTATAAAAGGCGGAAAATTCAGTCTGCGACACCATCCTTAACAGCCGTCCCCTGCTGAGTCTTTTTATTTCCTCCCACATGGTTCTTTGGATCAAAACACTTTGGAAAAGATGAGCAATAATATCTGGGCATGATGATAAAGAAAGAGATGCCTGTTCCCAAAGTGACAATCAGGACTGTATGTTTTTGTTCAAACAAAAGACATATTGGCCACTGTGAGTCTCAGGAAGGCTCTTAATGGTCTGCAGGGGCTTTTGATGGCTTTATAAACATGGAAAAAGCAGTGACTTTGTTTGGTGAGCTAGAAATAATGCAACAGTACAGATGAATTATGTTTCTTTGACTGTAAGAGGAGCAGAGGGGGTCTTACTAAGGAAAAATAAAATCAAAAGTCTTCTGGACAGGATTTTGCTAAGCTGAACCAATAATACTATTTCAAAACAGGTAGAAAACAAGTTTATATGCCACTTTTGCTACAGTATTGTATGCTCCTATATCCAGAAAACCCCACAGTAGTGTTTGCTTGCACGTTTGGGTAATTTAGAGCTCAGTTTGGCAGTACTCAGTAATTTTATCCTCAAGGCAATGATTTCTATCCCAAAAGGTTGCACTGTTAAATAAATGTTAGATAACACCTACAGAATTACCTCATTTTAATATTTTACTTAGTACAACAAACTTTGCTTTCTCATTTTCTCATTTCTGTTGTTGCAAAGGCAATGATTGTTTCCAGTCCTGCCTTTTACAAATATCTATATAGAGAACTAGTGTATTACTGTTTCTATGGGAAGTAGAAGATAATGTATGTGAGTCAATAATAAGGTTCTTTGAGATGTGCCATTGCATGTAACACTCAGCTGACCCTTATGATGGAATAACCTCACAAAACTTTGTCCTTTTAAAAGAATATTTATACATTACTTGTGTATTCTCCCTCTGGACTCACTGGATGAACATGGGCAGTTCCAGGAGAAAATTTATCTAAATTAATCTGAACCATTTTAAAGTTTTATCATACAGTGCTACCTCTGAAAATAGAGGCATTTGATATTTCAGCCTTTCAGACATCCGGATTTAAGTGAGGTGAATCCCTTCTTAGGGCCTGAGGGGGCTTTTTATTTTCTTATTCTACACACTTTCGCATTTTATGCTTCAGATCTTCCCCTTACAATAATTTAAAGTGTAAAAAAACATGGATCCATGAAAACATGATTTTTACAGGCATAGTCATACTCCTTTCAAGAGTTATTTAAGTCATACAATAATCTGCAAGGGAACACAAGACCAATAGCATCAGAACTTGCCACTAAAAATATTTGCATGAATAAAGCATAGATTTTGATATGCATTAACTCTTCAACACTTGCCTTGAACAAGTAATTCTTTATTTTTCTTTTACACATATTTTTCAGTCTTTTTTCTGTCCTCACACTCAGTAGCTAAGGCAGAAGAGATGGAAGAGGTAACTATTGCTTTTCTTGCTGCTGCCATGATATTTTTGAACAGCTGTGAACACTGTGCACCGATTTCACTGTCTGATGGCAGGGTCAGTGTTAGCTGTTGCCAGCTCATCCATCTTGCTGCCCTGCTCTTGCACAACAATGGGGGTTTCATACTATTTTGTCTTTTCCTGAGTTTAACTATTCATCACGAAGGTGGAAATAATGGCCCTAATGGCTATCAAGTCCCTCCCCTGCTTCCCCTCCTTGTTGCTCAATGTGACTCTTTCATTCTCTTGACCACACAGACACAGAAGTGTCCCAGCAGCAAAGAACTGTCTTCTTCTAAGCACACTTTACATTGTTTTCCTCCCTTTTCTTCTTCCATCCTTGCCTTGGAGGAGGAAAATTGCAAAGAAAAAAAAAAGCAGCATCTAAGTCCAGTAAGTTTCCATTGTCCAGGATGTTCTTGACCCAGGCAATTCCCCTCCTCCACCCTTATTATTCATTTCATTTGGATGATTAAATTAAGCAGAAAAGGTTATTTTGTTGGAAAAGAGCCTGTATTAGTTACATGAAAGCTGTCACTGTTCCGTTTTGGCTTAGTCTCCTCTCTGGCTCCCAGCAGCTAGCTGCTGTTCCCCTTTCACTGAATTTTTAGCTTCAGGCACCTCTCTAGTCCCCAAGATCTGCATTTATTTTTTTCCTTTCAAAAGTGACCATGACATTCCTGAATCTGGAGCCATTCCCCTGGCTATGAAGCCTTCATTGTTTTTTTTTTTGATATTGATGAATACTGCTTGCTTTCTGTTGATTCTCCTCTGGTCTGCCATGGTATTGGAGGTGCCTGAGGCTGGAGGGAGCTTGGAGATACCACACCTCACACTGGTACTTCGTGCATGTGAGAGGAGTAATGGTTCTTGTCCAGGGAAATGGATTTTCTTGTCTTCAAGTAGTGGGAGACCATATGAACTGTTTGCCAGACCACAAGTCTCCGTTTTCTTGCACGGCTCCTTTGGTTTGCAGCTGTCCTTGCCTGCTCTATAGGCTCTGTTGAGCAGAGACAGCTTTTTTGTATACACAATTACTGATTTAATCCTGGGCTCTTTAAAACAAATGCTTTAGTGAGTGTAAAGACATTAACTGAGAAGCTATTTTTCTTTTAATACTGAACCTTTTTAAACAGCAAAATATCAAAACAAAATACTTTAGATATTTACACAGTGCTTTAACTCTCTTAGAACAGAACAGAACTCATAGAGCAAAAGAACCTGATGTTTCTCAGTTTGTCAAAGCTTTTGAAATTATATTTTGGAGAAGAAAAATTAATCTGGCTCTTTTGTTCCACTCAAGTGGCTATAATGTCATTAGAAATTAATAATGAAAATAATTTTCAAAGGTATTTTAACAAAATTATAAGTACTTCCCATGTTGGATGTTGGCTGGTATTGCCTAACTCATTGGATTGTTTGCAATTTAAAATCGCAGGCTATTTAAGAAGTAGGTAGCACAGAAAAAAAAATATTCCTTCATCTCCAAAATTTTGATGCAAGAAGCAGGACATAAATGGCATAGTAGGAATGACAATAACATGGACAAATTTAATAGTTACAGGATACTAGTTTTGGTTGCTTCCTCTGTTTGCTTGTTTCAGGGTGAAGGAAAGCTGGATCGTCTTGACTATCCTGAAAACTTCCTCCTTCATTGGAGCAGAATGATAAGTTGCTCCTAAGAGGTACAGCTGTATGGAAGAACGCTGATGTTGGATTTTTCTATTGCTTTGCAGCATAATCTTTGTTTTGTTCAGCATATAATGCGCCTTTTACAAAACATCGATGTGTGACATCCTTTCAACATACTGAATTTTTAAAACATTAATATTGGCATCTCCAGGTTCATTGGTATATGGAATAGATTGTAGATATTGCCTTATTTTATTAATGAAGGCAAAGACCATTCCATAGCTTTCTCAAGTGGTTGATCTATTGCCTCTGGCCATGCAGTTGTTTTCAGTGCCAACATACAATCTATAGATGGATCAATCAAGCATGCTAATATGCAGTGTTCCCACATAAAGTAGCTGCATTAGTCAGAGAATAATAGGTTTTGATGATGTTGTACATCTGACACATTATGACCTTGTTTACCACCCCCTTTGTCGGGGGGAATGTCTGCTCAGCTGCTGTATGGCAACACCTCTCCACTGCAACAGGGCAGAGGCGTTTCAAGCTTTGGCACAATCTGTGAAGATGGAGAGGAGGGAGTAGCCCAGTCATGCTTCTGCTCAATCGCTTCCCTGCTACCAGGGAGGAGGGCAAAAGAGTATGGCAAGAGAGCAGAGCCTACTGGAACCACAAACCTCTTTTTGTTTTGGAGGTAGCCATGAACCAAATAATGGTCTTCAGTTTTTAAAACTGCAGCAGATCTGCCTTGAGGAAGAAACTGAGCAAACTGAGTTAACTGATGTGTTGTCATGGATTTGTGGTTTAATTTTGATGTATTTGGAAAGGAAAAAAAAAATTTAAATACTCTCCAAAACTTTTGACAGAGGAAAAAAACAAGTGATGAAAATGTAATTTTTATCTTGCTCAGAACCTTCAGTCCTGAAGATTTAAATATTAATTTCTGAAATAAAATGAAATTTCCATAAAATTCCAAACAGTCTATTCAAAATATTTTAATCCAATTTTCTTACAGCAAGTTCAAGAGAATGCGTACAAATTTTAATTAATTTAAATATGCCATTTTGAAAACATTTTTTGAATCAACGCATTTTGTTTTCGATACTGAGGACAGATTTAATCAGACAAAAAAAATTGTGGCTTATTGACTCTCATGTTGTATTTTTTTCTGTTAATTAAATTTATATGAAAAGATTACTTGGATATATTCAGCATATCCAGAGATGTACTATTCTTAGTTATCTTAATATAATTTGGAAATAAAAAGATTTGATGTTTGCTTTTGATATTTTTAAATTTAATTTTATCTGACATTGATAGTCTGAATAAATGAAACTGGCTGCTCAAAGGAGTTTGCTTGCACCTTCCATTATTTGAGTTTTGAAATTTTCTCTTGTTTTTTCTTTTCAGTTTTCATAGTTTTCACAGTTTTCACAGTCTATGAATGTGAGCTATAGTGCAATGTCAAATTTCATTTATTAAGGGCATGACAGAGATTAATAAAATGCTGGACAAGCTACAAGTGATAAGAATTTCGAAAGCTTCACTGTAAAATTGAATGAAGTGGAGATAAAAGTTGAAGACATGGAGATAACAATTGATGGACAGAGTCTATTCCAACTGAGAATACCAAAGAAGGCTGTAGAATGCTGTGAAATTGAATTGATCACCTGGAAAATAAGGTTAGAGTAAGGAATATCAGGTGTGAGGCCTGAGAAGCTGAGCTAATCTTTTCTGAGAGGATTATGAGGGCCAGAAAGGGGATATCTTCCAGCTTTTTAAATGTACAGCATACATGGCCTCTCATATCTCTAGTGCCATCAATTAGCCAACACACAAACACCAACACACAAAATTTGTATGGTGTGCCTTTCAGCCTCCAGTAGACAAACTAAACATTAAAATGCATGTAGGAAGCTGAAATTAGGAATGGCATAGTTCTAAACAATTCAAAATGATGAAAAGATTGCAAATTAAGTGAGGCCTTTTGGCTGAACCGGAATCTAGGTAACAGAGCTCTAATGGAGCATTTACTACCATTTTGTCAGGAAAAGCCCATACCCGACTCTAAGGAAGCCAGAATAAGAATAATTCCCTACCTTAAATTTTTCTATGCTGTGTCAAATTTTAACTTCTTAAGGTTAACTTTCCAAGGCATTAAGTTCAGGTTTTTTTGCTGCCTCCAAGTACACAAGGCATATAGATAAGATGACTGTATATAGACTGTGAAAAATGGCTTTGATTCAGATGCTGAAGGTTTTATTTTCAATAATGTAGATCGTCATTGCCTTTTCTCTCAATTCTTAACTGCTATTGCCACAGAGCTCATATAACTGAATTTATATGATGTGATAAGTTAGTATTACATTTATTATCATAATTATCATGTCTGATTAATCTTGCTTATTCTGGAAAGTCATGCAAGTTTCTTACTGGAGGGCATAATTTCAAGTTTTAATATTCATGTATAAGGCAGCTGACCTGAAGATTGAAAATAATTAATCTGGACTAAGGGAGTCTGTGGCAAATTAAAGACAGGTATGCTGGGATGGTTTCAATATCCAGAGTTGACTGAAGCAGGATGAAGATAGATGTGGTGTGAAGTCAGAGGGCATGGTGATTGCTACAGCTGCGACCATCAATCCAACACCACACAATGAGGTTTTAAGCACTTTCTTTCAAATTTTTCTGAGATGATATAACACTTTTTTAGGTCTATCCCCAAGCTCAGCTGGGTACCTCTGAAGATGTCATTTGTTCTGGCTGTGCATAGAATCTTCAGATAAAAACCTGCTGAAATGAGCTCAGTGCAGGATTTGACTGTATTCAGTCATTCACTAAAATTCAGTAATATAGGTGATGATGTTTCCACTAGGTGATCACAATGATTTCCTCTGGTCATCCCAACTTAATTTATGTGTTAAAATAATTAACTTGTCAATATTCTCTGGTGTTGATTTTTTTTTTTCCATTTGGTGTTTTTTTGCAGAAATAAACAGAAAGATAGTTTCTTCCTCTTCTGTCTGTATTATTATTTATGAAGTGGGGAATTACTAATTTTGCAGGGTAATTTTAATTTTAATTTTATTTTCACTGACAGGAGGAGCAAAAAACAGAAACCCCAGAGAGTTGTAGTCTACCCTCTGCAAAGCACTGGAGCATTCCCCAGTGGAAGTAGCATTGCTTGTAGTGTAAAACATGTAAAACATGGACTATTTATTAAACCTGATTTTTGCATTTAATTTTAGGACAACACTAACTTCTTCACTGTTGGTACACATACTCTAAGCCTATATGTAGACTCCCCTGGCTGAAATTTACTCAGAAAAATGCAAACAGAGAGAAATTTACCAGAAAGAAGGAACTGGGACAGAATTTTTCCATAGCTATGTGTTTGTGTTCTCCTTATGAGTGCATTGGTTGCAAACAAGTCTACCTAAACTAGCATAGGGGAGAAAAAATGATAAATAGTAAAAAGAAGTAAATCAAAACCACAGGCTAATTGTGAAGAGGCTTTGGCATGTTTTCTTGGTGTTGTATGAAGAGCGAGTTACTCAAGTATTGCAACATTTGACTTTACACTGCTTTTGCTCTGTATGTTTTGAACGTATTTCACTCCTTTTTGTGGGCATCTCTTGGCAAACGGAATGAAACTGCTTGCCATCCCATTGCTACTTATTTTATTTTTATGGTGGGAATTGTTTGACAGTAGCTATTACTTGGTTTAGTTTTGGTTAGTTTCTTTTGCTGTTCACTTGTGAAAATTACAATTCATGTTCTAATGGTGGACTTAAAAAATTTTCTCAAATTGCAAAATTCACTAGTACCAAAATAGGAAGACATTTGGATCTCTTATGCCTCAGAGAATGGTTTCTATGTTTTTTTTGCCCCTCGTTTTCAAGTATCAGGTTATATAGGCTTGCTGAATTACTTAAGTGATAGTTTTATCTGTATTTGTTTTCTGTGTCTATTAAAGATTAAAAATGTCTCCAGGCAATGATCTTATAGGCTAAGACTTTCAGACTGAATGTGGTAGCAGATTTCAAGATAACTTGCTCTTCTTGCTACATGAAAATACAGCTTTATTTTCTGAGGGTATAGCTGCACATCTCACACATACACTAACACAGACAAAATGTAAGGTTTTAATTGGGAAGGATATTTTGAGTAAAGAGCTCTAAAACCTTGCTGTTTGTGCCCACTGGAGAACTGTCTCCAGGGACATTGTACCTCCTTCCCATCTGCCCAGTACAGGAGTGTTTAAGATGGTTACTCCATAAGACTTTCTGTAAAGGGAAGATACTGTGCATCAGCAAATATGGGGAATATCTTTGTTCACAAAGATAGGACAGTAGAGAAGAGCTCAAGGACTGCTTGTTAGCCTGGTTTGTTGAAGGCATCTTGAACTGGGAGATTTCACTGGCATTTGCAAAACTAATAATGAAAGCTCATCTAAAATATATATGTGCACTATTTTGTGAATATTTTACACAGCAATAGGGCTGAACTTACTCTTGCAAAATTGAGCTGGGATTAGAGAACTGTCATTCAAAAAAATACAGTGGTTTTAACCTCAGTTCATGAAGTCTGCATGCCTTTTGGATGGGATCTGAAGCAGAAATGCAGAGCATTAAATGGTACCTTTTGTCCTAAAATCATTAAATTTTCAATGATGAATCATGATTTTCAAAATTCTTCCAGGCCAATTTGTAGACAGTGGAGAGATGAATACCATTTCAGACAGCCGTCCCCTGCTTTCCTGTCTGAATTTCTAAACCTTTGGCAATTAAGCTATTTACTTAAACCACTCACGGTAAATCAGTCCTAAAGGCTGGTAGAAGTTGAGGTCATCTTTTCAAGAAAGAAGGGATGCTATGAAAAGAAAATGAATGTATCAAACTCACTTTACATCATGTATATTCTTAGTGTTCACTATTACACATCTTTCCCTCGAAGGCCGAAGAGAAAGAGCTAATAAAAGTAGCACAAAGTTGCAGAACAAAATTATAATGCATCAGATTAGTTCATAACAGTCCATTTACGTTCAGATTTTATTGCAAGATGGCAGTATTTTAGCAGAATGCTTTTAACTGAATTCTGGAATTCTGTGCTGTGAACTGCGAAACATTTTTTTAAAATATTTATAGCTCCATTGAAAAGAAAGTCAGTAAATGTCTTTTAGAAAATGCCAGTTCAAATAATCAGCTTTGCCTCTTTACCAAAGAATGCACTTTTGCAAAAGTGAAAATATCTGCTGTGTGACTGCCATGATGCTGAACGCAGTGCTTGTGTGGGGTGGAAGCCTGTTTTCACACTTGCGCACTGTCAGGTCCCAAACCCTTAATTCATTTTGATTTGCCACTGTGAGGCATTTGCCACAGCATTTTCTAATTGAGAAGGCAGACACTATTATTGGGTCATGTTCTACCCCTTGTAATATTTGTGTCAGCACTTTGTTCAACTGAGAGAAATGATATGCCTTGCGTTGTGCCAGGAGTTATGCCAAATCCTTAATTCAAACTGTTTTTAATGCAAGAGCCTTTGGCAGTAATGTTAGCTTTCCAGAAAATTCAGATCTCTAGCAGTTACCCTAGTAAGCTCCAGGGTTTGTGGTCTCTCCTACGGCACTGTGGGGGTGGTGCTGGCTTCTGCCTCTAAAGGTTGTCACGAGCTGTGAGCAGACCCCATGTATAGCAGAAGAGGAACTCTGAGGTTGCTGCTGTTCTGTAGGTGTGCTGGTTTTGGCTGGGGTAGAGTTAATTTTCTTCACAGTGGTTAGTGTGGGGCTGTGTTTTGGATTTGTGCTGAAAATAGTGTTGATAATATAGTGAAGTTTTTGTTACTGCTGAACATGGCTTGCGAAGAACCAAAGCCTTCTCTGCCCTGTTGGCAGGGGGGCTGGGGGTGTGTGGGAAGCTGGGAGACACAGCTGGGACAGGTGACCTCAGCTGACCCAAGGGATGTTACAGGCCATATGGCATCATGCTCAGTGTATAAAGTGGAGGGAAGGAGGAGGATGGGGGGAATATTTCACGTGATAGCGTTTGTTTTCCCAAGTCACTGTTACCCATGACAGGGCCCTGCTCCCCTGGGGATAGCAGAACACCTACCTGCCCATGGGAAGTGGTGAAAGAATTCATAGTTTTGTTTTGCTTGTGTGTACAGCTTTTGCTTTACCTATTAAACCGTCTTTATCTCAACCGATGAGTTGTATAGCTTTTACTCTTCCAATTTTCTCCCCAGTGCTGCGGTGGGTGAGTGAGTGAGTGAGCAGCTGTGTGGTACCTGGTGGCTGGCTGGGGATAAACCACACCAGTAGGAAACCCCATCTGTCCCAGTGCATCTCCTTTGCTGGTACCCTCAGTCTGTGGACTGAGGGGGAGTGTGGTTAGATATGGGTATGCTCTGACAAACCCTACAAATGTAATGGCCTTTTGGTAAGAGTGCAGGCTACCACTTCTGAGACTATGCCTCAGGCAAAACTTCTGTGGTTACTTCTCAGCTGAAAAACTAAGAGGAAACCACATTTATAACTCATCCCCAGTCATACCAGACTGAGCTATTGGTGCCCTTCTTGTGCCAATTATCCTGTATATAGTTTCCCATCACCTTACTGAAACCAAATTCTGTTTGGAATGTAATGCATTCATAAGGCATATAAATCGTAAACATTACCTATGCATGAGGTTTTCACCGTCATTTAGCGGCTTTCTTGACAACATAATATTTGTGATATCCTTCTTTTAATCTATATGATTTAGTAGATAATAACAACCTACAGTTAAAGAGCATAAACCAAATGACCTATAGTTAAAAAGCATTATCTAAGCTGTTCCTTATGAAAACAATAACAATAAACAACTCTGTGAGTAAATTATAAAATCTCTTGTGTATGCAAGGGGTTCTGGGTTTGATAAGCAGCAAGTGAAGCTAATTAAACATAAAGGAAATACATGTTTTACCCTGGAACTCTGTTGATCAAAAGGTGAGAAATTTGTGCAGACAATTAGCACAGTAGCTAAGAGAAAATATAGAACCAAAACTATTAATAGATGAAATGTAGTTTATAAAATCCAATAGCTGTGCATAACCCAGCCTAAAGGTTTATTGTGTTGATGTGTTGTCTTTGCCTTCCTTCCTTCCTTCCTTCCTACCTTCCTTCTTTGCTAAATGTTGCATGTTATTTTAAAAAAATAAGTAATAAATAATTAATAAGTTTCATGATGAAGAACTTCAAATGTATTGTTAGGTGTAAAACTGAAATATGAGAAATCCAGATAAAGTCACATGGGTCAAGGTTCATTTCACAGAATCAAAAAAATCACAAAATTTTTAGGGTTGGAAGGGACCTCTGGAGATCATCTAGCCCACCTGCCTCTACCAAGTCAGGGTCACCTGGAGCAGCTGACACAGGAATGAGTCCAGGTGGATTTTTAATGTCTCCACAGAGGGAAACTCCCACTCCTGGGCAGCCTGTTCTAGTGCTCTGCCACCCTCAATGTAAAGAAATTCTTCCTCATGTTGCGGTGGAACTTCTTGTGTTTTAGTTTGTGGCCATTACTCCTTTCTTCTTTGCCATGTAATAAAGTTCTGAAGACATACTGGAAGAGCTTAGAAGCTTACTCCTACTTTAGTCACAGACTGCAGAACATCAAACATTAGCTAAACTGAGTGGAGAAAGGAGGTTATTTACGCAGAGTTGTCTAGACCTTGGTTAAGGTGGATGACTATATGGTATATCTAGCTCTTTCCATAGACTGCATGAGAGGACTGAAGTCCTAATGTGCATACTTCCCTTAAATATTTGAAGTAAGGTAAGCCAAGGACTCTGATCTAACTCTGTTACAGTCTGCATGCATTTCTCTCTATTCTCTCGGTAGTCATACCCTGGTCCTCCTTAAATAGTATTTCTTCATAGAGTACAATGTATGTAGAATCATTCTCTGCATGCACAGCAGTGACTTGATTAAAAAAAAAATCAAAATTAAGGAAATAAAAAATATTCAGGGAAAAAAGTCATCAGAGGGAAGACGGGATTGATACCATGATGTTCTACTTTACATCTTTCCCACATTAATAGCAAGTTAAATCTACAGTGTATCTGTGCAACGTTTGAAATAAATTTTTATGACACTAAATGTTTATGACACTGTTTTATAACTTCATCTTCTTGAAAATTTCTTCACTTCTTTTATTATGAAGACAACTGTCACTGTTGATTTCAACAACAGCTTGTTGGGTCACTTCAGTATATCTATATATCTTATATATATATATATAGATATAGATATAGATATATATACCTTATATATATCTATATAAGGTCCACAACAATGCCATCCATCAAAAGTAGCTTCCATTTTTAATTTATTTATTTGCTTATTTGTATTTTCAGTGCAAATATACACACTTTCCAATCTTTTTCTCTGTATTTACAGATTATTCTTGCCTTTAATCTCAACATTTCAGAAAAATATTTCTCTTATTTCTGTCTGCATGAGGTAGTATGCATGTATACAGGTGGTGTTAAAAAAGAGTTGTGTGTTTATCAATTTTGTCCATTTCAGGCACGTATTTTTGTTTGGCACAGATCGTTGTCATCATAGGCTTTACTTTTGATGAAGTTATTTACCTCACCTGGTGCTGTTGCTTATGTGGTTTTGGGGTTTTTTCTTTTGTTTGCTTGATGTGTTTGGGGTTTTTTTCAATGAGCTGTTGGGTACAGCTAAGAGTATACATTGTGATTTCATGTGGCGTGTATATCTGTACATGGGTAAATAAGGAAAATGTCACCAGCCATCCTGAACTGCAGAGTTGGAGCATTCAATCTGAAAGCTACAATATTTTAAAAAAATCGTTACAGTCCTGGATTCTGATATTCATTTTCAAAACTTCTTGTTTTCTTATTCTGAGAAGCAGAAGGTTCTGCCTTCATTAACACCACAAAAGAACAAATGCCTGTGAGAAGCTGTGCAGAGAAAAGGAGAATTTACTGAGGATAATCAAGTAAGTATTTTGATGGAAAAAAAACCCACAAAAAATCAGTTCACATTTCTTGTTAAACCTCTGAACATGGGATTTAAACCTTATTGCTCTGTCTTGAATCAGCTTGAATTCCTTTATTTTTTTTTATGTTGAGCTTCAGTGGCCTTAGCAACTAAAAGCCATAGCCCATAATGGAGAAATTGAGGAATATTATTGCAACATGACTGATTTTCATTAACTCTGTGGTAGCAGAGTAAAATATATAAAAATTTCTCTGTCTGCAAAATTGTAACTGGATTATCAACTTTTTAGTCTGGTAGTTCAGAGCAGAGGCCTACAGCATATCTCTTGTCAAATGATACCAGAATACTTTGCTCCATCCTCATTATGACAATCTAAACAAGCCTTGGTAGCATACCAAAGAGGACAATCTGATAGCAAAATAGAGGCACTGAAAAAATTAACTGGAAAATACATGAGTACAAATACTATAGTAAACACCTTCCCTACTACCTGTAGAAAACCTCAGAGAGTAAATAAAAAATACCTCACTATGATGGAGATGAAGCAGGTATCAGCTTATGCATTTAGAAATATTAAACGTTCTGATAAAAACGTTATTTTAAATTCACTGGACGTTTTTGGAATTATTATCATCTGAATTAAGCTTCAATAAAATTTATTTTGCATTAAACAGAGATTGGATTCTGAAAAATTATGCTTAGTGTGATATTTATATTGGTAAAATAGAGTAATATCCCTTTGGGACACTGAAAAGATACATCGCAGTGGGTATGTTTAAGCATGTGCATGGGATGTAAGCTGGAACAGTCTAAATTGTGGAATAACATCAAGTCTAAAGATCATCCACTGAGAAATGAGTAAATTTTGGCTCTATCAGGGAATACTAACACCTCCCCTGGCTAAAATCTTAATCACACAAATCACAGGAAAAAAAACTCTCATATATTCACAGGTTTTTGGCAGGTGAGTGAGACAAATGGGGATCAAAAACCCTACAGCACTGAGATGGATGGTGAAGACCTTCTTCTGATTATTTCTGTAGAATTAGAAAAGGATCAGAATAACCTGTGCCTTCTGGTGGCTTCTGCAACAGCAGACAATATAAATGGCTCTTGTACAGTTCTCGTGTATGGCTTTGATCTGAAGACTAAGATAACTTCTTCCATGGAGTCCCTGGAGAGCTATAGTTATTTTTGCATTGAATTTATTTGAAAGTAAACCTGAAAAATGCCAATACTGTCTTACAGAGAATTTGTATGTTAGCTCAGATAAAGTGAAATGGCTCTAAGGTGTACAGTCATGTGGAAAAACTCCTAAGTGAGGATGTTTAGCCTGATTCTGCAGCTTTAAAAGACAGGAAAAATTTTAAAGCTGGATAAACCTTATGATGTACTCTATACAACAATGATGAATTAAGTGCTATGTGGATTAAAAATCAGTGGATTTTTTTCATAGGGGCCTTTGTACAAACTGTCAGGTGGAGAAGAGTTCACTGTGCTTCTGTCACCAGAACCAGGAATCAACTTGGGTAGCTGGTACTGTAGGGAAAAAAAAGTCACCAGATGGATATACAATATAGAAAAAACATACAGAATTTTTCTTCTCAAATAGGCCTAAGAACAGTTGTTTGTGTCATTTGAAATAAAATTGTGAAAGAACAGCAACACCAAAAGCTCTGAAAAAATCTGGATGGAAGAAAAAACAACAAAAAATTTGTGATAATGTGAAACTAGATGAACTCTGTGGGCATGTAAATAGTTAAACTTAAGACAGACTAAGACATTTCTCACTAACCTTAAACTTTAGCCAGATTTTCTTACAGTAGCCTTTCTTCATGGTGAATTTCCATATCACTAAAGCCTGCTTAGTTCCAACACATAATAAAGGTTTCCTTGTTCATATTGGATCATATTTCTGGCAATTTTATAAGTTGCATAATACTTATTACAAATAATAGAAATAATTTCTCATGGAAAACATTACCCCAAGAAGTATATTGTTGCAGTCAGATTTATCTGTAAAATCTTTCCTCCTTCCCTGCGAACTAAGAACTTTTTGATTTACTACAAAAATTCTCAAATCTAACATTCTGCAAGAAAAAAGGTTGGTCAAGAAGACAGCTACAAACCATAGATAAAGTATTAAAATGCTGAAAAAAGCTTTCTGAACTGTAGGGTTGTTATGTTCTGAGTCTGTTATAAGTTCTTTCAATCTCTAGGAAATGAGATGCAGCTTTAGCAGGACTGCTGCAGCACTCACTAAGGAAAGTCCCAAGGAAATCAGAGCTCCAGGCTGTCACACAGAATGACAGTCATGGAGCAGAATCAGCTGCTTCAAACAGGCAGCATCAGTAGGGAAGATTCTGCAGCACAAACAAACATGACTTTTAGCTCCATTAGCTTCCGAGGGGAAAAATCAAATACGCTATTAAGGAAAGCTCTCATTTCCAGCCTAGAAAATCAGTAACTGAGTATTGTAATTAAGGAAGAACATTTTCTTGACAAGGATCAACTATAAATCTTAAAAGAGGTTCTAAAAAATTAAAAGTAAGGAAGCAGCTGTGGCTAGTAACAGTTGTTTCCTTTTAGCTGCAGTCATAGATTTGCTTTCTACTTGGCATTCATACTCAGCTCACCACTTTGCTGTCGTGCAGTAGTTCCTTCCCAACTAGCTGAAAAAATCTATGCAATAAGAGTAATTCTGAGTGATTTTATTTTCCCCAAAGAGTTCACAAATCCTTTAAAGGTATATGAATCTTCTTTCACATTTCTCACAAGATAAGATAAAATTACTGACTGAAACAAAGTTGGATGGGAAATGATCTTGCAATACCTACTCCAATGGCTGAAGAATATCCAAAGAGCACAGTGATAGAAGCATCTTCAGAGTAATCTTCATTTTTGCTCTGTTTCATTGCCAAAGGAATCTTATCTATCATCTGTTCAGGTCATAGAACTTCAGATCCTAACTTTAGAGTAACTTCATGGAAATTAATTGATTTCACTGGACATTTTCAGTGGAAAAAGGAAGAGCAAAATGTGTCCCTATATATTTGGTGAATCAGGCTGCCAGATATAGCAGTGAATTTTAAATACAAAATGCCAAACTAAATATTTTGTCTCTCAGCCATAGCTGTCCTGTTCTGTTTTGGTTTTGTTTTGGGTTTTTTTTGAGTATTTTCTTTGTTTGCCAGACACTAAGCAAATACTGAATCCAGCAGCCTTGAGTTCAGCATTTGTGATGTTCTGCCTTTCTGTTTCCCTCTTATTCCCTAGCTGTTGAGTTTACTGTTGGCAATGTTGCTGAGCAAGGAAGAAACATGTATTGCACCTTACAGAAATGTCTAGCTTGGTGAAGGGTTGGAAAATTAAACATGATTCAGACTAGGATATTTTTTATTCCATAGGTAGAATCAGGTAGGAAACCATTTGGACCTCAGGAAAATTTTTTTATTAGCTTTTGCCCTGTGTAATATACTTTAAATGAAAACTATTTCTGAAGATGATATTACAATGTTCCCAGCTGCATCTATAGCTCATATAAAGCAGTTACTGAAAAATTCAGCCTGGATATTGATTATTACCATTGTTTTAGAAGCTATGTGATTGTTTAGTCATGGAATTAAATTTTTCAAGTATATATATTTAAAGGTGCTGTGATTAAAAATGAGAAACACAGGTTTGGCTATTTAAAAAAGCTCCTTACTACAGGGAAGTCTCTTGAAGTTCTTTCACAGAAAGCATCAGAACTTACATAGTATTTTAGCTTACAAGCATGAGGGCCATATGACAAGGCGTCTATATGTTTATGCATATACAGACACTATGTATATATGTATAAAGATAGGTTTATATAATACATAAAAATAGATAATACCTGTATGTTCATATATGGATATACACTGTACACTGTATATCCGTACATCCGTACACAAATTCTCTCAAAAATTATTTCTGTTTCCAACAATGAAAAAGACTTGTAGAAAAGCAGCATCCACCATGCTCTAGCAGTAACAGATGCACCACCTGTTTATTGAGGGCTTTTTTCCCCACTTGAATCTTAATTTGTACACAGGCTCAGACTGTACTTCCTTTCTGGCATGCATTTTCATGCCAAGTAATTAACATGGTCTCGCAAGACATAAGTCAGATTCATAGTCTAAAGGCCAGATTCTGCTCATCCCTTCCACAGCTTGTCAGGAAGTTTCCTTTCCCCTCTTTTTGTTTATGTTCACTCAAAACTTGGCAGTGCTCAGAAAAGGAGAGATGCTTTTGCCATCACTTCACGGGCAGGACAAGAAGAGGATATGTCAAGGGCAGAAGGCAGGACCCCTCCCGGTGGACGCGAAGGCAGCAGCGGGAGCAGATGCAGCTGGGGTGTGAGCACACTGCGGTGGGGGCTGCTGAACCGCAGGACTTGGCTGTGTGGGATGGGACAGTGCAGGGAGCAGACATCAGCCCCGGCGGGGGAGGAGGAGGAAGGTTATCCTTCCAAATCAAGATGGAGAATTAAATTGCACCTTAAAGCGTCCTTGGGGTGCTCACATGCAGGGAAGTAGAGGGATGCAGGCAGAGCTCCTGCCCGTGCTCACCACTGAATTCTGGCATCTGTGTCTTGTCTGATGTACATGATATGATAAGATATGACCCACTGGGTAAAGAAGAGCTGAACTAAGCAGACACAGTGCTTCCCTACTGATAAAATACTCCTTCGTAGGTGTGTGTTATTTTTCTTCAAAGCTCTTTTAGCTTTTTCACACTGTTTCTATCCTTTCAAATACTTTTACTTAAGTAATTGAAACTTAGATTTGGCATTTTTCATGAAAACGTATCTTCATGCTTCAAAACATTTTCTTTAGCAAGACAAAATAAATTTTAGTGAATTTCCTAGGATTCATTTCTTCACATAGACTGTAATTTTTTTGCCAACAAAAGCAATTTCATTTTGCCAGTAACTCTGGAAGGCTGGTACTGAGACAGCATAAAGTGAATTTTAAACATTCACCAAGAAAAGATCTAAAGGCCCACATTTAAAACAGAAATTTATAATCTGATAATTAAAATTTGCAGGGAGTGTGTGTCTGGGGGATTGACCCTGTAGCAGTTAGTTTTTAACTCCTTGCCAGCCTTAATTTCACAAAAGCATTGTCCTTTTTGGCATGTTAATGTAACAAAATAACTCAACATGGTTATAAGTACAGTGTCTCCCCAAGGCAATTATCCAGAAAAAAAAAGGACAGAGGAAACTTCTTAATATGTGATCTGGTCTCAGACCATCCAGTCAACCATGGCAGAACGCTATTGAAAATACTAATTGGTAAGATACTTTTTCAACAATGAGAGACTTCAGATAACAAACCAGCAACAGATCAAAGGTGTGCAACAGCAGTGACACAATATGCATTTTAAGAAGGGAGCTACAATTCCCACTGCTAACTTGCATTTTCTTTGTATTGAATTATTTTGGAGATCAGAGATCAAAATAACATTTCTAGCCTGTAAAGAGATGAAAATGTTTTTCATAATTAACTTATGCTCCTTTTGTAGCCAATACCTACTTAGCCTTTTGAAATGTCCATTTCTGCACAGAAACTATTTGTTTTTAGATTAAGTTAACATTAACTTTCTGAGGTAGGATTTCAACTTCAATAGGACAGAATCAGCAGGTTTCCACGGGTAACAATTTTTAAAGCCATATTCAAAGTAAAATACAAATGTGTTCCTTGCTAATTTGTTTTTCAAACTCCTACAATGTTTTTTTTTTAGTTTCTAAAAGACTTCTACAGCAAATAAAAAAAAATTATTGAGCTCTAGAAGGCTCTTCTAGAGAGTATTTATAAAGCTCTTCTAAAGAGTATTTCAGTGTCTCTATAGCAAGAGCTTTGCACAGCTGATGAAAGGTATAAGGAGGAGTTAGGAAAAAAGGCATAAGGAGGAGTTAGGAAAATCAAGTCTTATTAAATACCATAATTTCTAAGAAACAGTAGTATTCTCTTATAGAAAGCTCTGGTTCAGGAGTCTATTCTAAGCCAATTATGGTATAGTTTGGTCAGATGCTATTAAAACCATAGAGCAATAAAATGCTATTACAAGAAAGTTTTTTTAATATTAAAACTAATTTAGGACCTTTTTAAAATTAATTTTATGACTAACATAACGCTAAGGCTTGCATATATCTCAAGGTTACTTTTAATTGTGGATTTGCTCTTTTGCACACGTAATCATTTGTGTCTACGAAGAAACAGGTGTTGCAGCAGTTGTGGCCGCCACCCGAGTGGCTGCGGAGCCGCCAGGCCTGGGATCAGCTGTGGATCCTTGGTGGGCTGACTCCGAGGTTTGACATCTCTTCCTCAGCTATGGCGAACATCCACAAGCCCAAGCTGCCCTATGCTAATTGTTAGTTTTTGGTTGGCCCATTGGCCCTCCATCGCCTTTATGCATGGCTCTGTTAATATGTATGTTGCCTGTTACATATGCATAAGTTCTGGGAACGTCTCTGTTATTTGATACCTCATTGGTTCCCCTCTCCCTCATCCCTCCTTTCTCCTTTCTCATTGGTTTGTGAATTGTCAATTTGTACTGCCTCCACCCCCCTGCTCTCTCCTGATTGGTAGTCTGTTCCTCTATAAAAGCCCCTGGACCCGCCCAAGTTCTTTTTGTCCCAGGACCCTCCTTGGGATAAACCCTTTGGAACCTATATGAAAGGCCCCTCTCGGCTCCTTCGTTCCTGGTCGAGTGTGTGTGTGTGAGCTGTCATCGCTTCACCGGCTGCGAGTGTTGTGTGAGTGCCTCTGAGGCCTCACCTGGGTACCCTCGATGCCGGAGGGCTGCTTGGGGAAAGCCGATCCTGACGCGGGGCGCTTGGGAAAGACACAGCACTGTCCCCTTCGGTGACACCGCCCGGCTGCGTCGAACAGGAATGTATATTTCCTTTGTGATGTTCTTACTTTGTCAATGCTTCATGCCAAGTGTATTGTCCAGCCCCAGCACAACTTTATCCAGGATTCAAGAGTCTCAGCAGCTAATACCCAGATAACATTTAGTTCACTTAGAATATAAAATCAAGATTATTGTGCATCACCCCGTTTAGGAAGAGCTTTTTAAAAGACCTTTCATGATAGATAATAGCTGATTTAAGGAGACAGGTATGAGGAGAGGAGAAACTGGTTTCAGAGGACCAAGGATTAAGTCATCATTTAAAAAAAAAAAACTTTGCGGCATGATTGCTTTAAAGCCTGTATTTCACATGTTAGAATTACTGGATATTCCAAAACTCCAAACTGCTATTGTGCTACTTTACTCCCTTTTCCCCATGCAATTCCTTAATTCTCTATTCTCATAGTAAGTAGATGCCTCTTACCAGGATGAAATGGTGACATCATGTGCAAGTTTCTGGGTGATTTGGACAGCAGTGTGACACCAGCAGAGTGGCTCAGCAAACCCCTCAAAAAGCAAGATGGGGAAATTAAACCTCTTTTCCATGAAACTGTATGGTAGCTTTTATTAAATTCAAGCATTTGCACAATTTACTGTCCTGCAGCACCAATCCTTAGCATCCAACACTGATGTGTTGGTTTCTGTAAAAAAAGGCAACACTTCCAGAGTGTAAAATCTCAGTATGCTGCGGCGAATTTAAATGAGCATGCAGCAATTGGAAAGAAGTTAATATTTCAAGATTTGCTGTGTGATGAGGCTGGATAGCATTCATTCAGTAGGGGCTGCTACTCCTTAGTACCAAATTTAAAAATTCATACCCAGCAGATGCTAAAAGGCTATGGTCATATTTCTACAACTGAAATATCATATGTTAGGTACATTTCAGTCTGATTCAATTCCAGCTTCGGGCTTTTTACATTCAGGAGTGAAAAAGCACATATCAATTTCAAAACATTTATAATCCATCTACCTTGTTTTCTTCTGAAGAATTATGTTGGAATAGCAGGCATCTCGTATGAGTGCACCAGGACTGAAACTGCAGTAAACAGCACAGATATAAGCACCTACAACTTCTTGACATAAGCTACTAACATTTTTTTTTCATTTTCTTAATAATTTAAACTAAAAATAGGCATTCTGCCAATTTGGCATCATCCACAGATGGATTTTCTATCTGAAACATGTAAATAACACTTGTGTAGTCATTTTCAATTATAAGTTAGAGGACAATATCATGCTTTTCTCTTGCTCATAAATTATTATAAACACTTAAAGGGGTTTCCACAAAGATTTGAAATTTTGACCAGAAACTGCCAGAAGAAAAATAGCCTTTTTCTATCCATGCCAATAAAAATGAAACAAAGCAATACAAAACAAAACCAAGAAAAAAACCACTAAAAAAACCAAAAAACCAAACCAACCACACAAAACCAAAACAAAAAACAAACAAAAAACCCCAACCAGAATTTAACCTAACTGTAAACTTATGGTAAGCATAACATATTCATGCTTAAAAGTGGTTTTTTTGTGCCTGACAGAAGCATGCACTAGACAATAATGCACATGCTCTGTCTTCTCATAGTGCTTATGTATTATTTAAAACAAATTTACATATTTTCAAAAAGGAAAGGACTGAGCTATTATTCAATGATTTATCCTTCTTTCAGTTGCTTGCTACTGTGATATCCTGCACCAATATTCTTTCCAACTATGGGATGTCCCATAAAGGAGTAGTTAAACTCCTATGGCTTCCAGTCACTGCTAACTCAAGCAGTAAAGCTCCATGCTTTGCATCTGAAAGAATCACTCACCATAAGTATTGGTAAAAAATTTAAAATTATTATGTTTTACTACTTTTTAAAGGGTTAATTTAAAAAAAAATATTAAAAAATCCTTTTCAAGAGCAATAAGGTGGCACAGTGAAAAGTATTTTTTTACAAACTTTTAATTTATGAGGAACTGTAGAGGTAATGCAGAAAATAAGAGAGAGGAGCTGTCTAAAGAGAAACCATGGTCTTTTACTTAGGGCATCAAACATTGCCCTGAAGATCTAGGGCCTGTTTGTGTCTGTCCCTCAGAACACACCGAAAAACACTGGACTCCTTTGAAAAATGATTACTTAATTAAGAGGCAGCATCATAAATCAAAGTCACAGAAAGGTGGGATTATGACTGTAGAGGGAATCATCATTCCTATATGCCTACATTGCTGATTATCTACTGGGCATAGCTATAAAGAAAATTGTCTAAAGTAGACATAGTATTTCTTGTCAAATGCTCTTTTCTCTGCTGATATGAGTACATATTTTTTCGTTACACATCAAGTAGGTGTAAGTCAATGAGGCATCTGTCGGAGGTGAGTAACTGGGTCTAGTGTGGGTGAACTGCCTAAGGAAATGCTACTTTATTGGCAAGAGTGGAAGCCTAGACAGACACTTTTGGCTGAGGATAGAATTCAGTTTGGAGATTAAGTTTTTTAAACATAGCTGTCTCATCCATTAGGTGTCTAGTCTCTTCTCAATGTAAGTTAACACAGGTACACAGAATCACAGCATAGGTGAGCTTGGAAGGGACCACTGCAGGTCATCTGCTCCATCCTCCCTGCTCAAGCAGCTCACCCCAGAGCACATGGCACAGGATTGCATCCAGATGGTTCTTGAGTATCTCCAGTGAGGCAGACTCCACAGCCTCTCTGGGCAACCTGTTCCAGTGCATGATCACTGCACAGTAAAGAAGTTCTTCCTGATATTCAGGTGGAACTTCCTGTGCATCAGTTTCTGCCCATAATCTCTTGTGCTATTGCTCAGACCACTGAGCAGAACCCAACTCCATCCTCTGACACTCTCCCTCAGATACTCATGGACGTCGATGAGGTTTCTTCTCAGTCCTTCTGGAGGTTGAACAGGCCCAGCCCCCTCAGCCTTTTCTCTTAACAGACATGCTCCAGTCCTGTAATTATCTTTGCAGCCCTTTACTCGGCCCACCAAGGCCGGCTAAAAAGTCCTAAGTTATACCTGTCAGATTTGGGTCTTTAATGCTACCCTTTAATGCTGCCGGATACTTCAGTCATTCAAACAGTATCTCAAAATCCTGCTCTTAATGACTACTACTTAAAATGCTTTCCACAAAATATCTACAAAGTGTAGCAAATTCTGGACCTTTAGCTATAAATTTATTTCATCTTGGGATAGTTTGGACAAAAGTCTTTCATTTCCTTTGTCAAGATACAGTGTCACCAAAAATTGGAAAATACTAATTTTTCTGTCTAAAATAGAATAACATACTGGTCTAATAAGAATGAAAAATTTAGAGTATACCATAAGAAATTAGGTAAACAAAGAAAGAAAAATTATTATCATAAAACACCATTTAATCCATGCCTTAGGGTGAAACAGCTGTGGAAGAGTATATTAGACTAAAGAAAATAATTTGATAGTTTCATTCCATACCTATTATATAATTAATACAATGAAAATCCCTGAAAATAAGTTAATTTAAAAATAAATTCAGTGGAAGAATTATAAAGTATTCTCCACATCTGAAATTATTAAAAAATTTAAAATATTTTTAAGGTATTTCTATTGTTACTACACAATATAGCCCTTTATTTCATGGAACAAAGTAATAATTCTCTTGTGATATGCAAGCCAAAGAGGGCTTAATTGTGATGGAAACAAGCTGCCTGTATGGCAAAATGAGTGTAACTTGCACAGTGTTTTACCCTTTTGATGCCAGCTCAGATCCCCTCCAAGGCCTTCTAATTCCTCTGTGTATGGACAGTCCTGCTAAAGCCAGGAGGAATTGTCTTCACAGAAGTTACTAGGTCTGGGATCTCAACTCTTGCTTTTTTGACAAATAAGGGCATTATGTCTGTAAAGTGAGTTCTTAGTCAACAATGAACACTATTTACCTATTGATTCATTCCAATAAATATAGAGATCCCAGAGGAAAGTCCTGATGCTTTAGGCATTTGTGTATTGAGAAATAGACCCTGTTTCCAGACTTTACAGTGAGATACAAAAGGTGAGAAGGTAAATAAGCGATGGAGTGCTTTATTCAGAGACTTCCATTGGAAAATGATATAATTGAGAAGTTTAGTAGTTTATTGGTTGGATGGCCACATCCAGTTGATGGCTTGTGTGTCCAAGTGGAAACCAGTACAAGAGCTGTCTCTCAAGGGTGTGTACTGGAAGCAATACTATTCATTGTTTTGATCAGTGACATAAATAGTGGGATCACCTGCACCTGTAGCGGGTATACAGATTATATCAAGATGATTGTTGTAGTTACCACACTGGAGAGCAGGGATGTCATCCAGAGGGACCTTGACAGACTTGAGAGGTAGACCCATATGAACCTCAAAAAGATCAACAAAACCAAGTGCAAGGTGCTGGACGTGGGTGGGGATCATCTCCAGTATCAATACAGAATTAAGATTGAATGGATTGAGAGCAGTTCTGAGGTGAAGGATTTGGGAATACTGGTGGATGAAAAATTGGACGTGACCCCACAATGTGCACTTGCATCCCAGAATGCCAGCTGTATCCTGGGCTGCATGAAATGAGTCATGGCCACCAAGTGGATGGTGGTGATTCTTCCCCTGTATTCTACTCTGGTGAGACCTCACCTGGAGTACTGCATCCAGCTCCGGTGTTTCTAGCACAGGAAATTTATGGGCCTGTTGGAATAGGTCCAGAGGAGGGTCAAAAAACTTATCAGAGAGGTGTAACACCTCTCTTGTGAGGAAAGGCTGAGAAAGTTGATGTTGTTCAGCTTGAAGAAGACCTTATTGTGGCCTCTCAGTTCTTAAAAGGAGCTTCCAGATGTTTTACTGAGGCCTGTAGTGACAGGACAAGGGGCAATGGTTTTAACCTGAAAGAGGGTGGATTTAAAATGAACATAAGGAAGAAGTTTTTGTGATGAGAGTGATAAGACTCTGGAGCAGGTTGCTCAGAGTATAGCTGTGTAGTGTAGTACACTCTAGATACCTCTCCCTGGAATTGTTCAAGGCCAGGTTGGATGGGGTTTTGAGCAACCTGGTCTGGTGGAAAGTGTCCCTGTCTGTGGCCAGGGAGTGGAACTATGTGATATTTAAAGGTCTCTTCTAACCGAAATAATTTATGACTCTATGGGAGAAAGTCCTGGCTCACCATATAGCCTGAATATTTACTGACCACCTCATTAGATAGTCCAAATTAGAGTGAACAAAACCCCTTCTTAAGACAAGGCTTTTAATTCTTATGAGTCAAGGAAAGGAATCTCTTTTCTGTGAGGCAAATACGCCATGTCCACATTTAGGAAGCAAACTACTGTGGGAGGCAGCAGCAAATATAAGACAAGGTAATTAATGTGCCCATTAACCATTCAGATGCAACTCATAGGTGTCCTTACAATTTCTAATGAGACATAAACTTATTTTCCTCTCTTTGCTTTTTCTTTTTTGGTGAGACTTGAATTCAAAATGGAAATCCCATACTTATTTCAACATTTAACCTCTGTTTAGCCTGAATGACTGTATGTGCAGTCAGTGTTGGAAATAGAGAAAAAAACCCCAATCTTGAAATCAATTGTGGAAATTCTCCTGGGTGGATTGAGTCATCATTTTTCTCTTGGAATATGTTTTCTGTTTATACAAAGGCAAGAAAAACTGTTGTGAATATAATTTTAAAAAATTTAAAAGATGTTTTTATCCAAGCCAATAACTGATTCAGACTGTTGGTTTCTTACAGAGGAATTAATCCCACCTACCTTTCAATACCTACAGTGCTGATGTCTACTTTTGAGCTGTCATCAAGGCTCCATGGGTAGTCAATGAAAAGAAGTCAGCACTTTTAGGGTATGATTCATCCACCATATTTTAGGCATACTTAGAATGAGATGCAATGCTCCCTAAGTCTGATCCCATAAATCTTAATACACTACTGAAGAGGACTAAGAGACTTATTAGAAATTAATCACAGTGACTATAAACATAAAGTAAAATGTGCCAATAATTCAGTGGTTGTAGCAATAATGTAGTCACGTGTTTGGAAGGGGTGGTGAAAACTGGTAAGAGATTGAAAAATGCCACTGTAAGGATTAGAAGTGCAGGAAAACCCCTCTATGGTGAGACCCTAGAGAACCTCTTTTTATCCAGTTTTCCAGGAGAAAGTTTAAAATATGTCTTGTTCGTAAAAGAGAAATAAAATTGCAAGACCTGCCTGTCAGACAGGATACTGTATAAAAAATAAGATCCTCTGTCTAGAGCGGCATTCAATTCAGCTCAAGTAAGTCTGGATTTTAAAACAGTTTATTTTTTAAGGGTAATTAATAAAATGGCGAGCACTATTAAGAGTATAAAATATGTCTTTTTAATACCTATCTGGATTTTGACTGGATGAAGTCCCAAAATTCAAATTTCTTAATAAAGAAAAGTCAGGAATTTAGAATGCTTTTATTTTATTTTGTTATAGTATAGCATGAAATCAGAATTTCTAGTGAAGCCAGTTCAAAACATGAAGACTTTAAATCTGTCTGCCTGAAGCTCTTCTCTTACCTGAATCACAATCACACCACCTACGGTGTTTTGTGAAGCAGTTTTGTTTCCTCAGAGAGTGCTTTTTTGGGGGGAATGATTCATCAGGATTTTTTGCAAATCAGGTTTAGTAATTGACTACAGGAACAGCTTACTAATGATACAATTGATTCTTCATCACTTTAATTCTTTAAATCTGTTTAGGATATGTTTCTGAAATATTCATCATAGGGTAATCAAAAGTTATGGGTTTGTTGTAGGGATGATTCGGTGAAACTGCAGGATCTGAGTTATTTGAAAGGTCAGACTAGATAATCATAACTGTTCTCTGTGACCTCACAGGCTATTCATCTTATGCATTAGGCCTTCTGCATTTGATTTTAAATATGCTTGGCTTCCCTAGACAGCAATGGAGATTATTAAATATATGGCCAGGATTTAAAATTCCACTCTCTATGCCATTACTGTTGCTGATCATTTCAGGCAGTGTAACCTCATCTGAAATTTCCCCAGAGAGGCTAGTCTAGAAGTAAAGGGTTGGGAAAGGGAAGATACATAACAAGAGTCAAGGTTTTTATAGATTTTTTTCTTTTTTTTTTAACAATGAAGGTCTGCCCTCGTAGTGTTAGGGGTTCCTATGCAACTTTGTCTCAGGAATCAGGATTTCTATTGACTGATCTTTCTCTTACCTATCCCTTGTCAGTCATTGGTAAATAGTGTGAACTCCAGTAGTTGTTAGGAGAGAGGAACCAAACTAGCCTTAGGATGTAAAGATATGCTTTAAGCTGCAATTACAAATGTTAGCTTCCCTGTGGGTCAGATGTACCCCACATGAACAAAAACCTTTTCTCCCTACCTACCACTCACAATTTTTGGCTTTCATTCAATAGCAATTCATATAAAGAACTGTCAAACAGGGAGAATCGACACAGAATCCAGCTTGGGCAAACTGAGGAAAATAAGCATGAATGTGAGCTGCAGGCTAATTTGGCCCATTATCTTCACTTGCATGCTGCTCATTATTCACCTTTCACATATTTACCTTGAATCACCTTACAAAAAGCAGCCTCTGCAGCCTTGATTTCCAGTTCCTATTCCTTCCATTTGGTTAACATTCTCCATGTTGCACTATGATTGCACTCCAGTTTCTTTCCCCACATGCTACTCATCAACCCAATTTATTGACTCATAGAGTTACTAAGGAGATGCTTATCAAGCAGAATAAACACCCCTCTGCTTGCCAACTGGTACTGTGTAAATTGGCTTTGCTTCAGTGTCCAGCCATATTTTAACAAACCCTTGACAGTGCCTCAAAATGCTTTGCTTTGTGTCCAGATTTGCCAGCAGAGCACATTTCTAGTGGCACAAAGGAGGTCTGTATTTTAAAACCTTTTTTTTAAACCTAATTTCAATACTTCCAATGTGGTTTCGTGCTCTATCTCCAGCCCAGCTCTTTGTAGTCTCTAGGAAAACATTTAGCACAACTTCTTATTATCGTGCTCTCCAACATCATTAAATTTGTTCACTGATGCACATATGTAAATGTATTTTGCAACAACGACTGCTACTGGATTGACCTGGCAACTAAGTGTTGCATTAGAGCTGAGCAATTCTGAGTTACTGAAGTATACAGGCAGCTTAGGGAACCTTTTTACTCTAATATGTTGATGGACGGTTGCTGCGAAGTTTGAGTAGAAGCTTTGTGTACATTGATTGTATTGGTACATGTTTCATTATCAAACTTGCAAACTCTGAGCACTAAAAGGTCAAATGAGTTATTCCAGTGAAGAGTGCACTCTGCTATAATCTGTATGTACTTTGAGGATACAACAAGGTTTTTCTGAATATCTCAGTGCCCAAGCTCTGCCGTGCAACAAGAAATCATATCGTATTGAGGGTCATCTGATGTTTGCATTGTTCCAATACTATCATGTACTGTTAAAACACAATCACTGAATTCTTCACAAATCAGAACACACAAAGTTGACTGACACCATCAGGCTGTAGCAAGCCCTTTCATCTCTCCCTTTTTCTTTCATTCTTGTAACACAGCTGTTTATACAGAAGAGAGACAATGTTGAGTTTAACAGCTGGCAGTTAGTAGTGATTTATTATGGAATGAGTCTTGAAATGGCCCAGTCTCCTTGACGATGAAAAACCAAAAGGCTATGTTGCTTTCAAAATCTTGTTCTGGGACTAGAAGTAGAGCTTGAGGCTGTGCTAATTCCACACTCATGAAAGCTGCATAGAGAGAAGGGGCCCAATTCCTTAGCTTCTGCTTAAAGCAAAATGAGCTTTGTGAGACAGGATTAGTTTCCACCTATTACCATCAGTATGTTGTACTCTACCAGCACCCATTAAAATATCAAGTCTTACTGGGATTTGGCATATCTTTTTTCTTGTGCTTTGAAACAATGGAATTTACTTGACTTCCCCTGTTACTCTAGGCCTCTACACTTTTCATTCCATTTATTTTTTGTTATTTCTATCAAGGAGGAAAGATAATAATAATAAATGGTGACATATAGTAGGCTAGTAGAAATCAGCTCAAAGATTCCAGTGAGAAAAGATGGAAAAGTTTCTGTAGAGATATCCCTCAACAAAGATTCAGGGAGAAAAGGGGAATAAGGATAGCAGACAATAGGGGTAAAAATATTCAAGCACAGATAACATTCTCACCGAGTGAGAGGTTAGCCTACTGGGCAAAAACCCCTCCTCAGGTCATAACTGACTTGATGGATGGATGGGTGGATGGATAGGATTTTGTGTTTCCTGCAAATGCTCCTCTGGAACTGTTTGTGTTTTTTCTAGAAACAATTTACTGGTGCTATGGGGGAGAGTTGGTGGTGTAAAATCAGCAAGGTGCTTTGCCAGCATGTCAAATAATGCTGCAGCATTCTCCGCTTCCCTGCTGTGGAGTTGAGAAGTGCCATGGGGCTTGGGAGAGCATTCCTGACATGGTGGCCAGCATGAGGGGACAGCACTGGTCCCTCAGCCACAGCGCGGGCAGGACACGGACAGCACCTCCACGCCATTCGTGCCAACCATCAGGACAGGCGCATCTTCTGCCACGATAAAGGAATACACAGAGGGAAGCAACTGAGTAGGTTTCAGAGGAAACTGCTGTTACTCACAGAGAGGATGGAAGGAGTACATTTGAGCAACAGAGATTGCAAGATAATAAGGATCAAGACTCACTCAAAGGTTATCCAGGCTGTAACCTGTATTTTAATTGGACGATTTTTGAGGAAAAAAAAGGGTACTATAATTGTATAAAGATGAAATGAGAAGTAAACTTGTGAAATTTCCTTAAAAATATAATCTATACCTTGGGACATGAGGGCATCATTCAAACAATGAAAAAGCATGGCAGGAGTGTAGATACTAATAAATATGTATTTAAACTTCTTTAATGAACAATTTGATACTTATTTGTGTTTTGCCCAGTAATTTGTTGTGAGAAATGCAGATTTCTAAAGATAGAGATGACTTTACTGAATCAGACTCCTAGTCCTTCTGCATTTCCCCACCCTTTATACAGCAGAACAACACATTGTTTGGGTAATCTTAATATTCAGTCTGGCAGCTAAGAGCTTCCAGTGAGAAACAAAATTATGAGGAAGGCCAAGGGAGACTTCTGTCATGCCATTAATTCTCACCCTCTTCCTTTCCCAACTCCTCTTCTGTTCCCTCAGTAGCAAAGATGGGAGAGGCTGGTTTCTCAGGAGATGCATTATGGCAGCATGATGCAGCCATGGCCCACACATCACCCAATGCAAAGACCCTTCCTCATCACACAATGAACTTGAAGGCACTACCTGTGGGGGCTGTCAGAGCTGCATCTGCACAATACACCAGATTTGTGAGTGTTCTTCTCTTTGAGATTCAAAACCCTCAGACACTGAAGGGAACTCTCATGACATTCATCCACTTCTCTCTCTGCTCTCTGTTCTTGTTTACCATATAAGTTTGTCCCTATGAACTGCTACTGTCTCTGTGTGTTTAACATTTGAACTGATCTCTTCCAGCCTGCACAACTCTCCACAAGTCACTTTGCTATTAGGAACTAATTAATACATCAGTCAATCAATAATCAATCATTTTTGTTAACCCGGTAAGTGTGGTGCTTTATTTAGACCCCTAAGTACTTATTTACTTTCCAATACAGTGAAATAAAGAAGGTAAATTAGACTCAAACAGTTCAAAGCAGTTCTTGTTAGAGTACGAACCTGCTCTTGTCAAGGTCAGCAAGGGTTTCAATGCTGAAAAAGGAGTAGGGGTGGGGGCTCTGTAATATTAACATCTGGGAACAGCAGTGAGATTTTGCAGTCATATTCTCCAGTAACTTATGCAGGACCATACCCTTCACTGAATAATTTAAGTGATGGACTGGCTAGTATTTCTTTACTCCACCAAACAAATCCACACTTGGCTTTTTGTCCTTTGTCATATCATGACTCCTTGAAGTTTTATTTCATGCATCCTCAAATTTTATTCTCCAAATCACTTATCACCTTTCAAAAAGGTAGCTTTAGATCTTCTTCTGTTTACAAAGGTGCTGGTTTTACCCCTGTGCCAATCTGTGGTACAGAAATTCAGTGGTGCTTGCTTTACACTGGGATGAACACACAGGCTCAGGCCTAGAGGCCACAAAATGTCTGGCAAAGTATCCACTCATGAAAGCAATTTGTTATAATATCATACAGAATAAATCATGTCTGACATATCTGCTGGAGCTATTTTTAAAGGAAATAATTCATAAAGCTGAGAGGTGTGAAGCAGTGAACATAATATACATTGACTGGGGGAAAAAAATGCTGTACCTCAGAGGAGACAGAAACAAGGGGTTAGCAACAAGCTCAGAGAGCATTGTTCTGGTGAGGATAAAGATCTGTCTAAAGGGCTTTGTGCTGGTGATATCACTGCTGTGGGAGGAAACAGCTCGGCAAGATGATAAATGGAGAATTATACAGCTTTATTTTTCTCCCCACTTACAAATGACTTAATCATGCTGACAGGATCTCCACTAATTTCCACCATATATAAAGTACCTTCTACTGGAGCCAAGCAAGTGTCACTCTAATAACTCAGCTTTTCCCATCCATTATATTCTTGTATGTCATTGGTATAGATTGCTGTTTGAAGCATTTGGCAATTTGGGATTGTTGTATTTAGAAAAATAAAACAAAAACACACACACAAAGAAAAAGACTAATTTTGAAATTGAGATAGTTTTTAGGTCTGAAGGCCAAATGCAGCAGGTAGGGCTTGATGTTCTCTGTAAATACAGAAGGGAGAGTGGTGGGTTGGAGGAGCAATTAAATTCAGATGGCAAAAGAGCAGCTTCAGCCATCATTTAAATCAGCATGAGCAGCACCTAGATAGGTGAGGGTAGAAATGGATCACTGGACCAGAATCTCTGCTCACTCCCACTGCTGGAGATCAAGAAAAATCTGGTTTTATTTTTTATAAATTTGGTAAGGGAAGAAATACACTTGGTGAGGAACTGTCTGAGTGTTACTTGAGTGTCACAGAGATCAAAGACAAATTGGAGGAGAATGCTGCTCATACAACAAGAGGAAGAACAGAAATGAAAAAAAATTACTTCTCATCAAAGAATGTAAGGCAACATTCCAGCTTATATGTTCCTCTAGGGAAAAAAAGCCCAGACTCAGACACACTGTTGTGCCTAGCTAGGGCCAACTGAGTGTCACAGTGACTTCGCAAAGGCAGAAGAGGGCGCAAAGAAATATGCAGAAATTATGACAGGGCTCAAAGGGATGAATCACAGGCGGAAGCTGGAACAACTGTCACTACAATATATTCATGCATTGTGTCATGCCTTAATGTCAGAAAGTAATACGGACAAAATTATAAAATACCAATTAAACATTGCAAATGAGCTAAAGAATTCAGAAAATGGTTTTAAAAGCTGTTACACTACTAGTAAAAATACCTTAACAGATGCACAAATGCACCTTGGGATGAATGCATTATGCATTATGGATTCAGGCCTGCCATTATAACTCTTATAATCACTTTTTCACTTGGTCATGTGTTGTACATCTGTGACTTCTTGGCAAGATAGTTCAGTGAGAGGAACTTGCAATTTTAGCTAACCTTTTCTTTTTGGAAAGCTTGGCTGCTGGCTTTGCTCTTTCCATGCTTCAGAACCTCTGCAATGCAACTTTTTCAATAGCATATGCTGCAAAGTGCTTTTTGAAAAAAATGTTTCAGTACCTAAAGTACAAAATTGAGACCATAACAGACAAAAGAAGTCAGCTGTATGATCTCATTTCAAACAGTGTAAAACCCAGCACTACTAATGACATAAGTATTGGAATCTGATGAACCACAGAACATAAAAAAAGTTCCAGCAACTCTGAGAAGTTTCCTCTGCTTTTAAAGTATGCCTGATTGTCCAGGGTAGAAACTGGCATCTCCCCCTGGCAACATCGCCAATCCTGTTCTGTGAGGAGACAACACAAGTGATAACTAAAATACATAGGACAAGCCTCCACATTCCATTGAAAGTTGAGCTTTCAAAGGCACACAGACATTAGTGGAAAACATATGTTGTCAGGCATGTGACCATGGGTCCTGCACTGCAGCCAAAAGCATTGCTAACAAAACCCAGGCATAAGTTGTGGCAGCATGGGGAGAAAAGACACTACAGAGAATAAGATTACTTATCTCTCCATGATCTATTTCTCTTTCCAGCATGGGGAGATGCTATAGTTTTGAAAGTATCTTCTCACAACCAGCCTTCTCAACATCGTAGCAATATGTTCTAGTGTTTCAAACACTGCAGTGTAGGAACCTCCTGGTATTTGGCTTGGATATAGAGATGCAGCACTTTTTTCTGATCCATTTAAATAGTGTTTTCTAAAGAAGAAATGAAATATACTTTTTTTTTTATGATAGCATTTCCCATATTACTTCTGATGTCCAATTAATCCATCACTATCTGGGTTTAGGGATAAGCAAAACACATAGAAATCAATCACAGTAGGCAACCTGGTATGTTTGCATGAGGGTCAGAAAGAATAGGTTGATCACATAAATAAATTTCAAAAGGAAAAAACCGCTCAAAAGGTAAATACTGTTCAATTTTAAAACAGTTAAGGTGAAAAACTACCCATCTTTCCGCAGTTTAGAGAAAATTAGGGAGTTAATAGAGAGGGTAGCAAAATTTTCCTGGAAAATACATTAATTCCGGTGCTATGTGAACTAGCAGTGTCGTAACATGATTGGTAAATTCAGTTCAGAAGGTGGGATTCATTTCACCTAATGTGCAATGTCAGCTGTAAGCTGACCATTTGAGGTGTTCTCTATAGTCAATGGGTAAAAAAAAGCAATTTTAGGACACGACTGATGTGATGGCTTTGAGGCATCTGCTTTCAGAGATGAACTGAACCGTAGAAGTCTTCATTATCTATAAAAGGGACCCAGACACTAAACCCAGAAGTAAACATCTCCTTTAGAAACAGGTTTCCTGTCCTTCATGCCTTGTATGAGAAAAGAATATCTCATAAAGTTCCAAGGCACTGAATAAATTCCACTTCTAAATAGGAGTATCCATAAAATAACAAGTCAATAATAATATTAGATATATCTGAAACTGTTTTCAGAGTAGGCAAATATACTTATTACATTTTTATGAGTGAAGTGTGACAAAATCCAGCTAGGGTGGTCATGCAGAAGGTCAGTGGCAGAGGCAGAAACAGAAGCCAAGTCTCCTGCCTTCCCATGTTCTTTTCCAGCTCAACAAACCTGCCCTTAATTTCAGTCTTCTACTTATGAGATTTAACTTTATAGCTCTAGTTAATCTTTCTGAACTTTCCTGAATGTCTCCATAGACAGTCTCTGAGGGAACATTATCTGCCTTTCCTGATGATGTTTAGAGCTGTGAATACAATTGCATCACCTCCTCTTTTCACCTTGGAATGCATCACCATCTCCCACAAATCTGCTTCTGGGGCCATTTTGAGAGATGTCCCACCTACTCCTTTCTGCAGCAGAAGCTCAAGTAGAGTCTGCCAAGAACATTGACATCCACAGGGCTGGTTACGTCATCGGTCTCTGGTCTTCTTTTGAAACACAAAACTGGACATTAGAGACCATCTGGAATCGGGAAGATACTAAGTGAAAAAAAGAAAGTAAAACTGACTGAATGATGAAGTTCTTTCTGGCCAAGACGTAGAACGACGAGTTTCAGAAAACTTTCAAAGGCTTATCAAGGTTGCTGACTTGTAAAGTTGTATTCACAAACATGGGATTTAGGTAAAAAACCTTAAAACCCTCCAGAAACAGAATCCATCATTTTATCTGAAATTTATACAGTTTCATGATTATATGAGGCTTTCTTAGTTAGAAGCCTTGACACAGATCTGAAGCAGCTCTCTGAGACATACAGCTTCATGAGCTGAGCCAAAGAGATTCAGGGATTTACAGGGTATCCCAATTTTAACAGCTTCTGTTGTGCTGCATAGATATGTAAACTCCACTAAATTCAGCAGTGTTCCAACGAAGGTGTGCAGGAGACATGCACATACAGGTAAGATATTTAAATTCTACCCCCCAAAGCCACTTACTGATCAGAGGAGCGGGGTCAGTAGTGTCAAGACAGGCAGCTAGTGTAAACCTCAGTGCCCAAAGATGGAGCGATTGCCGCAGGAAAATTGCAAAATGACAGAAGGCTCTGAGTTGCAAGGGACCCACAAGGATCATCAAGTCCAACTTTTAAGTGAATGGCCCATCAAACCCACAATCTTGATGTGATTAACACCGTGCTCTGACCAACTGAGCCAATCTCAGTTAAAATGGATCCACTGGAGACTCCTGCCCTCCTGGGGCACTGGCTGTAGATTTGCAGGGCACTCTACAGCATCTCACCTGGCACAAGGGGTCTGTGCTTGGGCAACTGCATCCCCTGTGAGAGGCACTCCACTGATTTGAGTGGGTATTGCTTGACACCTCTCACACCCTCAGTGCCCATATGCAAAGTAAGTAGAGAAGCTGGGAGTATCAGATGAAGGAGGAATGGATTTTTTAAAAATATACATGAAGGTGAAGCCTAGGACCTGTGCTTCTCAAGAAAAGGGTTTTTTTTCACAGATTTCTAAAGACAAGAAAAGGTTTTTGCCATTATCATTTCAAATTAACAAGACAGAGGCAAACCAAAACATGCACCCAATCTTTACTGTTGCATTTATAAACAAAATGTAATTCCATTTATGTGTTTGTGAATTTTTCTTTTCAGATTTGTCAAGAATGTTATTACATCCAGACCTGGACACAGTCAGCTCAAGTGGTTTTGCAAAACAAATGAAAAACAAATTGAGTTCAGCATCATGTCAGTTTGACACACATAAATACCAGTTCCAGCAGGGCTTAATTACAGTTAGGTGGTATGATGCTGAATCTAACTAATCCTTTCTTAAACCAGCTAATTGATCCTGTCAGTTGTTTCTGTCTTTAAAATTGTGCTTGATTGCTGTGGAAAGAACACAAACCTCAGTTATTCTCTTTCTATAAATGAACATTATCCCTAATGCGGTAAGCAGTAAACCTGATTTTCCTGCACACTCCAAATCTTTCAGAGAAGCTTCACACATTAGAGATCTAAAGGGACACTGCTGTTAGCTCTTACATCCTGCATAAACAATCCAGAAATTGAACAATTGATTTGAGCAAGCTGAGCAACAACATTCTGTTGAAGAAGTTTTTCTTAATTCTTAGGTTTGATTCCCTCCCTTCCTCTTCAAAATATATGAAATACAAAAAATCAAGTACCAAAACCTGTGAAATAACACAACTTTTAAGGAAAATAAGGAAGGAAAGGAAAGCAATGTTTCCAGAATCACTTTCTTGAGACCATACATATAATACTGCAACTGTGTGAGTATATATATTTTTATATCAATCCTCCAAAATGGAATTGTTGGAAAACTGTGTATTACAGTACAGGATGGCACTTAATTTAAAGAGTGAAAGATGACAAAGCTACAGCACTCGTTTTTAGGTTCTTACAATGATTTATCAAACCACTTTTTCAAAATACAGCATCTGATGATATATGAAAATATGTCTCTTCTGTGGAACTTTGTGTGCAAAAACAATCTAAAAAAAACTTGTAGTGAGGATGTATAGATTTTGAAGACCCCATTCTACAAAATACCAGGCTTGTTTGCCAAGATGAAAAATACATTTTGCTTCTTTAAATGCTCATGGGGAATCACACCAATTGCTAATTCATCAGAACACACTCTTCAGCATGTCTGATGTAATTGTCCCCTTAAAAAGCTATGATGATGACTTAACAAAATACAGTAGCTTTTGCAAACCACACCATTCTAAAACTTGGGGTGATATTCTAGATCCTGAGGGTGGATTAGGTGGGTCACTGACTTCCATACACATCTGCTACAACAGTGTTAAAAAGAATGGATGACAATCTGGCTTCTCTAACAATCATAATAGGAAATCAAAATGTAGATTTTACCTACTTTACAAATATTTCACAAACTGTTTAGAGCACAAGTCAAATGTTCCCATGGACATTCTGATTCTCTGTGCAGTTCAGCTCTGAAAATAAATTTTCCTGTAAAAATGATCTTGTGAACTAATTCTTAGTCACTTCTTACTCGTTCTTGAAACAAACAAAAGCGTAAATTATTTGGGAGCCATTCAAAGTTGTTTGAATAATAATTTTTTTGTTGTTGTGTAGCATAAGTCACATAAGAGTCACATGGTTGCAGGAGGAACCCTGGTTGAAATTAAGTGTTCTAGCATGCAGCTAGACAAGAGCATGAAACACACAGGTAGGTCACATGCCAGATAGCATGTGACCTTCAATCTTATTTATTTTGTTCTGGAATTTTTCCCTTCTTCCTTTCCTGAGATAATTTAAAAAATAAAAATAATAAAATAAATAAATCGGTATTTTAAAATGCTTCTCGAGAACTTTAACCTTGCACACCTATACTTACAGTTATTTCAGTTTAGCCCATAGCTTTTTATAACAACACTTTGATATGCTGCAATTTAAATGAACTTAGAGTAGAAATTTTCATACCAACTTCCATATCAGGAGTGCTGTGATAAAATTTCCAAACATAATCCATCAAATTTTAATATTGCAGATCAATTGAAGCATTACTACTGTGCTGGCTTAACTGTGGTTAAGGATACTGTCAGGTGCAGTACTACTCCTAAGCAAGTTTATCTGAAACTTCTGAACACTATATTGGATCAGCTTGATTCCTAAATACGAATGATCAAACACAGAAGCAAAAACCAATTCAGTATAGAATGTGTTTTTTCAGAACAGCAAACTGTGGCAGGAGAAAAGCAGACAAAATAATAAGAGCTAAAGATGACCATTTATGTATTACACATACCTGCATTTGACTTTTTGAAAAGTAATGGAATGTGTGAAAAATAGATCAGAAATAAAAATTAAGTCTGAAAAAGGTGATGAACCTGTGTCTGTCATAATAAACTGGTGATACATCCAGATATGTAGAGTGTGAAAGATGGGGAGTTTCTATCCGTGTCAACCAAAGGGATTTGACCTAAACCCTGCTCAGAAGTGTGCCCTAGCCACCTGCTGAAATCTGAAGTATGTTAAGGGGTCACTCGACTTTTTCTTGGAGCTGAATTACAGCACAGAAGTTATGTGGCCACAGAGATAAGCAGTGAGCAGTAGCAGTGAATAGTAGCTCTGATATCTGCAGGCCCTTATAGAGGGGCCTAGAACCTGCTTTCAAAATAATCAGGCAAGTTATAGTCAATAGTTGCCCAAGCACAGAAGTAGTCCTGGAAGCAGAATCCAGACTCCTGCTGAGGACTTCTGCTTGCTGTCTGGCTCCTTGACTCTTGCGTTTATAACAGAACCTGTGAGTTGCCCCTTTATGCACCATAATTTAATGATTACAGGTCATAGGCCTGCACTATGAAGAAATGTATGAACTATGGTTTTCCTTTGTCAGTGAAGTAGTGAAGTGTTGTCTCTAGCTGGACAGTATTACATGAAAAGCAAAAAGCTGACCCACCCACTCCAATTTGGTTGGTTGGTTGGTTGGTTTTTTCCATAAAAATCAGTGCTCCAACAGGAAAAGAAAATTTTAAAAAGAGAGATAAATTTTCCAAATGGAAATATGACTGTTTACATTTCTGATTTGTGTATACAGGTCCTGGAGAGCAGCTCGAGGTCAGGTACAGACCTAGGAGTTTTCTCCATTCCTCCTCAAACTGGCTTCTGAATCCTGCTCCACAACTGATGCTTAACTCACAGATGTAAAAATCCTTTGTTTTCTCTTCCAAATGCATTAATAACCATAATTACCATGAAGAAAGAAGTAAGGGCTGGTTCTACACTGTTCTCGTTCTTATTATGATCATTTCATTTTATGAAAGAGAAAGGGTAGAAGTAAAGGAAGGCAAGGAAATGCTGTTTCTAGTGCAAGCGGAAATTTAGAGTTAATTTGGTTTAAGAGTGTTTTATATTCTCAGACACAAAGGATGATCTAAGGGGCACACAGTGTACAGTCAGTCTGGGCTGTCTGGAAAAAGGAACCCTAAAGGGCAGACAACAAATGCAACAGTGACCTAAGGAAGCACGAGGACTTGGCAAAGCAGCTGCCTCAGGCCAGCTCTCATTTGTGAGGGGCACTGCTTGGACACTGCCTCATTAGCAAGGCAATAGGAAACAGACAAAAAAACCAACACACACACAATGATTGCAGTGAAGGAAACCCAAATTTTGTTTTCCACTTACTGACTATATATCTTCTGCTCAGCTTCAGTGAGTGACTTTGGCAGTCATGGAAGTGGCAAAGGGAAGGGACATATAACAAGACAATAACAAGGCAATAACAAGAATATAACAAGAGAGGAAGCAGATGCCACTCCCTCTTTTGCAGTTTATGACCAATTACAGGATTTCCATAGTCTCCATGAGGCAATTAAAGAGTTATGCTTCAGTGCTCAATTATAAATTCACTTGACATCATCAGTTTACCAACATCTCAGAGAAACAGTCCTGTTGTCCCAAGTCTGAAGTAATTGCATTACAACATGGCAGTTTCACAAAAAAAAAAATCCCAACAACAACAAAACCAAACAAACAACCCAAACCAAACAAAAAACAGAACTGAAGATCAGAGCTTTCTTGATTTAGAGGGATATTTTTTCCCAGTATCTTTAAAAATACTGAAACACTGGAAAGCATAAACTCTGCTTAGTACAATACATTAGGAATATTTCTATAATGCGTTTTGAAAACAAAACAAAAACATTTTAAGTAGCAGAAGAAAACTTCAACTGACTCACTGTAGCCTAACTAGTCAAAGCTTTCAGGTATATTCTGGAAAGGAGGGGAGGAGAAAATCCTGCATAAGTCACACTATAATTCATTTAAATTTTGTTGATTGACACTTGATTAAGAGAAGTTCATGAGAACAAATTTATTAGTCCATACTCAACAAGCTTCCTCATAAGTTACATGTAAGTTTTCCTCCTAATACTGGGAAACAAAACAAAAGCAGCAATGGCTATGGGTTAGTTAGACTGTAACTCTAAATTGTTTCCCATTTGGAAGTGTCCCCTGATCCACCTGATTGTGTCTGTCTCTCTCTGCTGAGTCTGGAGAGGCTAAGCTTAAAAAAGATTCATGCTGTGGGCACGTCCACCAGGCATCGAGTGGTGGGCAGAACCAGTCTGGAATGCAGAGCTTGGTGAGAGAATCTGCAGGGCATTTTAGTGTGGGCAAGACAGAACAGCATCTATTCCCATCCTGTCTCACTGCAGATGAGTCTCCTAACACACCAGCCCTCAGTCCCACGTTCACTAAAACCTGAAGTTTAGCACCCAGTATATGAAGTTTTTTATTTATTCAAGCCATGATTAACCACTCTGAGATTCCTGAAAGGGCTAGAGCTGCTTATTATTTACTAATTAGTGGGCTACCAAAGTTCTCAGGTTGCCTGGGTTACAGCTAGGTTATTGTTAATGCAAGGTACTGCCAGGTTGCTGTTATTGCCAAGAACAGTCCTCCGTTTGAAAAAACAGAGCCTCTCAGTGCCTAGTTCCCATTTAGCCCAGTAAGGTTGTGTGAATGAGTCACTCGTGCCACTGCAAGAGGGAAAAAAACCCTCATAGGTCTAACACAGTACAAAACTCAAAACAAACTCAGGTTCTCTCTAGCATTTCTTTAGTATGGTTGACTTAAGGTATCTTTCAGCTGATGTTCACAGCTGAGTGTTGCAATCACTGGTGTAGAGGCAGCGCTGGGTTGTGCCCCTTATCAGTGCCTATTAAAAGAGGGCATCAGAAAACAGAAAAAAGTCAAGAGGGTCAAAGTGAGGGAACGTGAGATTGGTGCAACTGGGAGAACAAAACCTGGAGAGTAAGGCAGACCATGGCAGAGGTGACTACAGCCCATTCCTTTGATTGGTTAACATTTCATCCAACGAATGTCTAATAAAAAATGCATAAGGCATCCAGGAAAAGTGGAATTCTGGGAATCAATGGGTTTTGAGGGAGAGTTAGTGATTAAGCCACAGATACATGCCTTCCTTGCTCTTGAGCTATTTTTTTGACCCCAAAAATTTTTCATTATCTGCTGTGAAGTGTCAGGAGTTTCATACGAGCTATGGAAGTCAGGTCCTCACTCTCCCTTTCCCTCCCCTCTCTCTCCCCCACTTCTATGCAGTTTAAAAGCCTGTTGTGGTAGGGTACTGTTCTGGGAAAGGAGGGACGCAGGTGAAAGTGTGGACATTTAAATAAAAACTGAGTTCTACTTCTGCTGAAAAATTTATAAGGAAAGAATGAAGCAGTTACCTCTACCTAAAGGTTGAAGGAAGAATTTTATGAAAGCTCTCAGTAGCGTCATGTTGCAGGGCCATTACTAAATTCAGGAGAGTGGTAAGATTTCAGTTCAGCATTTCTTACACCCAGTGTATTTGGATGGTCTATGAGAAGTCTGAGCTTGGTAGAGAAAATGAAGACTTAACAGAAGAAAATTCTCCATAATGTATTTCCAAAAGGAAAAAAAAACTATATTCTTGGCTCTCTCCTTGTGAATTTGTTTGTAAAACACAGGAGTTATGGAGGAAAAGATAAAAACCAGCTTTACCTGGCTACATTGCTTCCTTTCTAGTAAGGCATCGTGCTGGATGCAATGTTGAACACAAAAATGTTACACAGCAACAGATATTTTTGTTATGTTGTTTAAATAAACAAACAACTCCAGGAACCATAGAAAACAGCACAGAAAATGTAGATGCAGAGGACTGACCTAGTAGGGAACCATGCACCTAAGTCCTTGCATGTCAGCCACTATGCATACATCACCCTCTCTGCTCAGTCCTTACAGGTTTCCAGAGTAAGTCACCAAGCTAGCTTCTGAAGGAGCAGGTGAAAGATGTAAACTTCCCCTTTCATAAAGATGGGAAGTTAAGGAGATTTTGGAGAGAAGATTTTAACACACGTTTTCTTTCCAGGTTTTGGAATTCTAAGAAAATGAGAAGAAGGGGAGGGTTGTGTGTAGTAGGAGAAGGGAAAAAAACCTTTTCAAGTAGTTTTCTCTAGAAATAGGAAAGGGAAGATGTTTCTTGGGTGTTTTAGCTAATTTAAATTGTGTGCTGGTTTTGACTGATGTAGAGTTAATTTTCTTCATAGCACCCAGAAAGGGGCTGTGGTTTGGATTTGTGCTGAAAACAGGGATGATATCACAAGGATGCTTTTCTTAGAGCTGAGCAGTGCTTACACAGTCAAGGCCTTTTTTGCCTCACCCTCCACCCCATCAGCAGTGAGTTTGGGGGTGCAGAAGGAGCTGGGAGGGGACATAGCCAGGACAGCTGACCACAACTGACCCAGACTATGTGGTATCATGCTTAACATAGGAAGCTGGGGGAATAAGAAGGGAGGGGAATACATTTGAGGTGGTGGCCTTTATCTTCCCAAGCCACTTTTATGCATGATGGAGCCTTGTTTTCCTGGGGATGGCTGAACACCTTTCTGCCCATGGGAAGTGAGGTTTTGCTTTGCTTGTGTGCTTGGCTTTTGCTTTACCTGTTAAAGTGTCTTTATCTCACCCCATAGGTTTTCTCACTCTTCTGATTCTCTACCCCATTCTGCCAGCAGGGGAGTGAGCGAGCGTCTGCGTGCGGCTTGGTTGCTGGCTGGGGTTAGACCATAATTGTCAGTGGTTTCAAGGGAATTGCACTGGTTAACAGAGGCTCAGAATTTGCCTCACTCATACTTATTTGAAGAGATTTATATTCCAATAAGCATTGAGATAATATTTTTGAGGGTTTTTTCCATAACTTTGGGTTTCCAGTTTGTTTCATTGTTTTCTTTTTGACAAAGGAAGAATTCTCAGCTAAGTTATTTCTCCTTGAATAGCTTAATAGCAAGAGGAGGAACAAATTGGCAGCATTTGTTAGTGCTCATCTTCCTTTGTTATCTCTTGGGGCCCTGTTTTCTGTGTTACCTTCCATTTTATTTTTTGGGGAACCATCTCAATTTTCAAAAGAACCATTGATTGTGACTACATGTCTTGGGGTGACTGTATGATACAGTATTCCCTATTGTCTGCTCTATGCCCAGACATGAATCCTGTGCCTTTCTGTGTCTTTAAGGCAGATCTGAGAGAGGGGGAGAGAGGAAGGTGGTGGAATTCCTTCAGCACTGTGTTTGAAACACAGATAACTCGCTCGCTGCTCAGCTCTCAGCTCTCTGCAGCAAGGAAGAGAGTGGCATTCTCTTGTTTTTTAGCTAGCTTCTTGTTCATTAGCTAAAGCACAGAGCCCTGGGACTTTGGCTTCTTCTTCTCTTCTGGACTGTTCAGCAACACCAGAACATCACCAGGAGGCCCCACACTGCGGCCTGGAGGAGCCCATGGTGAACCCCAGCTCTGGAGAGGAGAAAGCCACGTCCACAAGGGACTCTGAAATCTACTCAGGTTCTCTCCACAGCAAGAGGTTTTATTATTTAACATTATTCTTTTTACATGCCTGCATGCACTTCTGCTTGTTAAATAGTTTTTTCACTTTTGTCGTATTCCACTGTGGGGAACTGCAAGGAGTTCTTTTGAAAACGGATGGTCAGGAATGGAATGAAGCCAAATGAGGCAAACTTTGTATCTCAAGGTATCACGAGTTGTATCTCAACTCGTTTATTGGTAACAAAAGGAGAGGGAAAAGGGGTTGCCCAAGTGAAGGAGGGCTAGAAGAGACGGGAAAAAAGAAAAGAAAAGGGAAAAGGACTGGGGGAGAGGACAGAGAGAGNCGGCTCCACAGGCGCGGCTCCCGCGGTGATGGCACCGGACACGCGGTCAGTGGGGCACTGGGGCGGCAGGACCAGGACTCTGGACAGGGCCACGGTGACCGGCTGGATCGGGGCAGCAGGGCGGGCGGTGACGGCTGGATCGGTGCGGCGGCAGAGTTTGATGCAGGCAAGGACATGGGGCAAAGTGGCAGGAAAGCGGTCAGGGACGCAGGAGGGCAGGGCAGGTGCGAGGGCGAGCCAGCAGGCAGGCAGNATTGGTCCAGTCCAACTTTCCTGTTCCGTTCATTGGTGGAGACCTTCTTGCAAACTGGTTGGAGAAGCCCCTCCACGAAGCCCCAGCGAGCAGTGGCAGAGTTCTCAGCGAGCAGTGATGAGTCCTGACAGAATTGGTTTTTATACCCCCCTGGCCCCCCCACCCCCCCAAATCTGCCTGCCAACAGGGAGCTATTGGTCCAGTCCAACTTTCCTGTTCCGTTCATTGGTGGAGACCTTCTTGCAAACTGGTTGGAGAAGCCCCTCCACGGTGTCTCTTCCTGCCTGCCTGGTGTGCGGTGTTGCCAGGTGAAGTGTCCCCAGAGAGGAGGCTTCTCCCACTCCTGGCTGCCTACTGCAAGTGGCACACTTGCACCCCTCTTCCACATGCCACTGACAGCCCTGACAACCAGAGTTGAGGCAAACTAAAATGGCTGAATTAGCTCCTCACAACTTTCCTCCGAGGAAAATTCTTTCCGCATCTGGTGGGGGAAGGGTGGCTGTAACCTGCCTTCTATCAGAGGATGTTGTTCATTTCAGACGTTCCTCCCAATTTGTCTCAAACCAGGACACTACAGTACCAGATTTTGGTCAGAAAAGCCATACAAGTCTGAGTCTTGATTTTAGGCTGAATTTTCCAACCTTTGTGAGGTAGTTCTGGGTGATGACAATGCAACAACTCATAAAAAGCTCCTCAGTATCTCACCACTTCCTACTTTTAAGCAAAAAGTTAAAAAGGGTTGAATGTTAGTGAGCTTCTAAGCTGTTATTCCCATCAGAAAGTATTGGCATCATGCACCAGACATTCTACTGTGCTGACACATGAAGTAGAGCCCTACATAATTCTTTCAATGAATTGCAACTTTTAAAGGTTTTAAATATTCAACTCTTCAAAAAGACTGTTAACCTCAAGTAATCCATTTAAGTGCATACAACATAACTGTGGGTTCCTTTGAGTTCCTTTTCAGCAGACTTTTCAGGAGGAAAAGAACTTATGAAATCCTTTAACTTAGCCTTAGTCTATGTTTTTTTTGACAGTCTGAGCATGGTTTGTAACGTGTAGTTGTGAATGTACTGATGGTCTCTCTGTTCTCTTGCTTTGCAAGAGGAAATCAGTATTATACAAGTCACAACGCAATGTGCCATCATTTAAATCTTCTTAAAAACTGTAAACTGCTTACCCACTTAGGTTTAAACCATTGGCTGGCCATGTATAATGGATATCATGAATGGATGAAGAGCATTCTGCATGGGGGAAACACTTAAAATAAATTACAACTCATGCTAAATCAGAAAAGAAAATCAGTAAATATTAGCATAGTTATATTAAATGTATGGTGTGAAATTCACAGTTGTTGGAATCCAGCAGCAGCCTGCATTCCAACAGTTTCCCTTAACTCTACTGCATCCAGGCCTCAGTACCAAAGAATGCGGAGGAGGAAGAATATATCAAGTCACACAGGCATGAGCTGCGGGTAAATCACAGCTTTCAGAGGACTGAAGTGTATTTTAAGTGCCTTAGAAATAAGAAAGAAACTGCATTAAGCAAAACCCCTTAGACCTAGTTAAAGAAACTGTATTAAGCAGAAATCCTTAGACCTAGTTATAGTACCCTGCCTTTGATAAAGTTAACCCTGCCCTAGACAAAACTCAAACAAGAGCTAAAACAGTTTATCATTCCTAGATAGAACAGATTAATCCATTTGCGTATGCTTTAGGTAAAAATTACGACCACCATCGTAAATTAGAACTTGGCCTGGATAGGTCAGAAAAGGTAGCGTCAGGGGTCGTGTCACTTTCTTATTGGATAATTTAGAAATATAAGGTGTTAGTTTTGAGAGGTTCGGCGCATGCGCGTGCATCTTCCATCTTATGTTGTTGCTGCTGCTGTTATGCTTCGCTGCCGCCGCTACTACTGCTGCCAACACTTGGGAAACTGGACTTTACTGTAACTCTGGGCTTTAGCCCATGGACTTTGCTATGAACTTAGCCATGAAATAAAACTTCTTAACAAAGCACCATTGGCCTCTGCCTTTGACAACCCGTAAGAAACTCATCACACAGTGTAGGCAGTGATTCACTGACAACTCACTTACGTACTTCAACCAACCAGTCACAGATGAAAGAACACAACCAAGTGCACAGTGAGGTGTCAATAGTTTATATTGCTGCAAAACCACACATGAGCACTTTGAGTACGCAAAAGCATTTGTTTACACAACTAACATTCTTCACAGATCTTTACATTGTGTATAAAGATGTTTTTAGAAAGGTGAATACTAGAATGAGAAAACACAGAGAAGGAGCTACTGTGAATTGCTTGAGATACCCAGCTGTCACTGAAAATGGCAAGCATCTCTAATAGTGTCCAGCATGTGCTGGTCACCAGTTTAAGTCAGGATTCCTCTGTAAACAAGAGGGTCAAAGTGGTCCTTCCTGAGGGCAGTTCATGCTGTCCTACAGCTGGTGTCATCATTTGATACAGGCAAAGAAAAGCTAGACAGTGGAGATGCATGACATCACATCAGGATGTCTGGGGAAAAAAGGCTTGCTGCAGGGTACACCATCAGAGGATGTGTGGCAGATTATGGATGTGAGAAGAATGTGGGATGGGTAGAAGGATGAAATCAGAGGATGTAAATGGAGATGGCAGAGGGGGGTTTCTTGATGGAGAGAATGTAAGAACTTTTTACATCAGAGAGAAAGTGGGAGTCAAAGGGAAGATTGTGTAGAAAGATGAAGACCAAATGATTTTACATATATATATACACACACATATAAGCTTCCTTTCTTAGAATATTCTCAGCTCTCTTGAGAAAAGTCTTTGTCACAAAACGGTGTGAATGTTAAAAAGAAAATCTGATGGAAAAGTCCAATAGCAGATATTTGCAAGGTTCCCTCCCTACTGCTTAAATGGAGGAATAAAATGTTCATGGGTTAGGGTTAGGGAATTTGGAATAAAACTGAGATGAAGACTAACCTAAGTGACTCTGTTTTCACACACTACCAGAATAAGTCTTTGGATGTTTTTCCACAAAATTTAGAATTATGGCCACACTGGCTTCACTGGGACATTAAAGAACTTTTATGAGTGTACTATGTTGCCTTCAGTGATGCTTTCCATCTCATCTCTTCTTTCCACATTACTTTTCTCTTTCTTTTCTGGTGCTGAATTGTCGTGGTGATATTGGCTGGTAAAATACCGGGGCCTTTCCAAAAGTGTCTCTAAGGAAATCTCACTGTGTAACCAGCACAGTGCACACACACGTACACTCTCACACCGGATAGCCAGTCAAACAGTCTGATGATAAGTGAGCAGAGAGAGTCTTCTCATGGAGTTCCACAGGAGAGATCTTTTAATGCGTCCGCACTTGTGCAAGGTTTTTCAAAAAGTACTCCCAGAGCAACAGAGGTCCAGGGGAAGGAACCTCTGGGGGCATAACAGAACAGAACAGAGCATTCTGGGGAAAGCCATCTCAGCCACCATAGGATGGAAAGGAACTTAGGACTTATCCCATCATAGGACTCCCTTTGTTCCTCGTCCAGCAGGCCCACCAGCCTCCACACTGAATGGTGGTGAAAAAACTCTAGCTATAACCCCCAGCAGTTCCTTTGTAACTACTGCTTCACTCAGAGGGGCCGTATGTTTGAGTCCTTGTGCATAATTTTTTCAGATTTAAACACGATAATAGACATATCATCTCTTTTTAGCACTTCCAGCTTGGAGGAAGTAGGCCATGGGAGTGTTGAAGAATGAAAAAAGGAATCATGCTAAATTGCTAATTACCTGTCACTGTATTTGTTTTCATCTTATATAAAAATGTGGTGGTATTCCCAAATAATTCATAATGCCTCAGGCGAACAAGCTAGCCCTGCAATACTTTGGATAATTGAAACTGATGAAGTGGAAGACTGGAGATGTTTATTTTGAAATAACAGTGTTAAAGTAAAATGCCAAAAGACAGATAAAAACACTGGGGATCTTGAAAGGAGTAAAGAGAAGAAAAGCATGGTCCAGAATAATCAGAGTCATAAACACTGTAGCAAACAATTTAATTTTATTTTAAATTTTACTTAAGAAACAAACTAAACAACCAAGGATCCTGTGATTGTTGTTTCCTGGCCTGGATGCATGTTCAGCTGACATAAATGTCTTTAAATAATTGTGCTTTGCACTGGAAGGCTGTTGCGGTGCGGTTCTGC
>WEIT01035561.1:0-22126 GCA_013389985.1 Dryoscopus gambensis
CAGATATCGCACCGCAACACCCGTGTCTTCTGGTGTGGAAAAAAATGCAAATACTAATAAAAGCATATATATTTGAATAAACCACAATTCAACTATTTACATTGATCTTCTATATATTATATTTTTAAAGTATATTACTAGTTGATATACATTAGAGATGCCTGAGAGTGTTACAGAAATTACAGAAAAATCACTTGGTAGTTAAGTAAATTAAAATGTAGTCAAAATCTTTCATGTGTCCTGAAACTTGTGAAATTCTGTTTTTTACAAATCTTCCTTTCCAGATACCTGATCCTTATGGTTTGATTTCAGTGTTGATGCTGACCAGCACCTGACCCTGGAGAGCAGCACCTGGTAAGTTAGCCTAACTAATTCATAACAAACATAGTATGTACACTCGTCTTGGTAACTCGTGGCAGTTATTATCTAAAAACATGCTGGAGAAATAATGAAATAATTGAATTTAAATTGCTTATAGGGAAAAAGTTATGCCAACAAATCTTTCTGATCCCATGATTTTTTGGAAAACAAACATCAATACCTTTGTTCCTTGCTCCTAAACTCCCCCTCTATCCTGTCTGCTCAATATAAGCAAGAGTGTCTTTCATTATGTCTTAGTGGGAAGAATAAGAGCATTTAAGATCAATTTACTGTCTCAAGAGTTTAGAGACATTTAATTTTTTAGTTTTATGGACATGGTTTATTCTTTTAACTCTCTGGACTAGAAAAAAAACCCAGAAAAACTGTCTACCTTGTATTTTCAGGAAGAATAAACTTCTGCACCAGTAGCAATGGATAATCACTGATGATAGTGGTACTGATGCTATTTCAAATTCACAGAATTACAAAAGAGTTAATGCAAGGTGTTAGTAACTCTCTCCTTCAGAATCATACAACCAATGAACAAGTCTGCTCTCTACATATTCATAAGATTGGACCTTGTCACACATACCTCATATCAGTATTTACAATTTCTGTATTATCTAGCACAGGTTTTTGAATAAACAAGCCCAGCTCTTCTGGGCAATAAATAGGTCTTCCTGCTTGGCTGTACAGTAGAGGACGTTAAGGGTATGTTATGTAAATAAATGGCAGCTGTAGAGAATTTATCATTTTTCCATGCTGTACACAAAATTTATTCCAGAAATCTTTGGAATTTGAGAACAGTTAAAACAATGCTGTCAGTGTAGTGTAGTACATACAAACAAACATACTTGTAATGGGACTGTTGTTTTCCTCTCCTGGTATCCATGAGAGTTCAATGCTTCTTTCTAGCTGACCTGTCAATTCCAAGTCAAAGGGTGGATTTGGCCGAGCTGCAAATCAAATGAACACAAAATAAGTAACCACACCAGAATATGTAGTTTTGTATTTGAAAAAAATCCTTACATTCCAATCAAAAGAATTCCACAAATACAGCAGGGCAGATCTACTCACTTATGTACGCGTGACTTAATGACCATTAGCACGCAATTGTTACAAAACAGACAAAAACGGAGAACTGATGTAACCTGGAAACTTCTATACATTAACAAGAATCGGTATTTATTTTTATCTATGTCCGAGTGCACTGTGATATAGAAATGTGACGAGATGCAAGGAATTATGAAATGCATGTTTAGCTTTATCTTTGAATGATTATCAGTGGTTATCTATTGTAACAGACATATCTCATAGAACATGGAAAATAAAGAAGCATTCACATCAAAGAAGCTTTTCTAGAACCACTACCAATATTGTTATGTGAATTCAAAACACGTCTACTTCAAACAGAAAATAATTGCAAGTTACTAAGTTATTTATTTTTTGCTGTTCTTTTAAAAAGGCTCAGAAATACCATGCAAGCTGTTATTATACATCCTTATAATGCATAAAGATGTAATTGTCCATTCCAAATTCACAAAGGTAATTTATTAAATGATTGGTTACACAAAAATCAAGACTAATAATAGGTTCATGTAAGAACATAAGCGTTTTCACGAAATCTTTTTCACTGATTGGATTTACATAAAAGTACTTATGGCACTTATACTTAAAAGTATTTTAGCTTATTATATTGCACTTGAACCCCCAAATTCAGAAAACATGCTACCAAATTAAAGGCTCTATACCATCAAATTTAAGACTATGCCTGACTAATAGATGGGGGCTTTTTTAGTTTTAACTTTAATTTTAAAATCTTGGTGATTTCATCAATTTTAAGTCAAACTGGTTAATATGGTCATACTCATCTTTTGAGTGGAGTAAAATGAAGATAAACTATGAAATAAAATACAGCAAGCCTGCAAAGCTGCAAAACCAGTGTTAACATACAACATAATCGGTTGGTGCAATGTCTTTAATAGTAAACTGCCTTTCACCAAAGAGTTGGATTCACCTTTTAGATATTTCATTTATTATACAACTAATTTGTATTACAGTGTACTCCATGAGAAAAACACTGCCATACTATAACCCATCCTAATTAAAAATAATTTATTTCTGAAAATCATTTATTCTCTAAATATAAAGCAGCCTGCACTGTAAAATTCCAAAGTTCCGTACTCCAGTAATGAAGCAGTTGGTAAAATGGGATGAAACCACACAAACAGACACAGACACACACACACACACAGGAAAAGGGGGAAAAAAATAGGAGAAAAAAATTGCAATAGGCAAATGAGAAACATATCTGCCTGATGATGTACAAAGAGAACTTTGTATTAGTTTACCGTAAATGATAGCTGGTGTTGGGGGAGCAGCTGAAAAGAACATTAATATAAAGGATTTAATCAGTTAGTAGCCATAGAAACAGAATACTGTAGGCAGTTAAATACTACAGGTATTAGAGACAAAGAGAAGTTAATTTATTTAGATTAAATAGTTAATTTTAAAAAATGCATGATAATTTTTCACTTAAGAGCTAAAAAAGTATTCTTGAATATTTTATTCATTTTTTAAAATAAGGATAGATCAAGAAAATAAATAAAGTAAGCAATCCTATAAAAACATCTAAATAAGTACTAGTTGTTTGGCTTAGATCATTCCTGGATAGGCATAAAATCACAGCAGAATTTTAAAACACAAACATACTTGACTTTGAGTCTCAGCTTGAACTCATGTAAGAATCATTTAGGACATCTACTTAAAAGTTTTTTACAAATTGGGGAAGGGGCAAAGTAATATATTTGGCAGGAATTTGAAATATAAAAACTTAACAGAGAGCTAAACTAAAAATATAATCCATGAGAAGTCATACAACCCAGTATGCTCAGTCTTTCTGAAGCATAATTTACTTGTCAAAGAGATTGCTGAGATAACATCCTCCCAATACAAAAAAGATATGAACCTGTTGGATTGAGTCCAGAGGAGGGCCACTAAGGTGAGCACAGAGCTGGAGCACCTCTCCTATGAAGACAGGCTGAGACAGTTGGGGCTGTTCAGCCTGGAGAAGAGAGTGCTCTGGGGAGACCTTAGAGCAGCCTCCCAGCACCCAAATAGGCTACAAGAGAGCTGGAGAGGGACTTTTCACAAGTGTGTGTAGTGGCAGGACAAAGGGGAATGGCCTTAGCTGAAGCGGAGTGGGTTTACGTTACGTGTAAGTAAGACAGTTTTTACTGTGAGCACGGTGAGGCACTGGAACAGGTTGCCCAGAGAGATTGGGTGGAAGATGTCCCTGCCCAAGGCAGGGGAGTTAGAACTAGATGACTTTTAAGGCACCTTCCAACTCTAGCCATTCCATGAGTCTAATATGTTTATGTTCAAATACCCTGCAAAATTTAATTTACTGTAGTAGCTCAGATGTGGTCAAAATAAAAAACTACACAGCACGAAACTGAATCTGTCCTGTAGCCACTCAGTTGTTTTGTAAGCAGTTGATTCAAACGCAAATTATAGGGTGAGACTACATTTTTTAAAAACTGAAACACCTTTACCAATAGGTGGCATTTCCTTTATCCTGTCCTAAAAACCAAAACTATATTTATGCTTTTCACTTTAAATCTAATGCTGTCTTCATAATTAACAGTAGAAGTTTGAGAGTATTCTTACCAACCACAGTAAGCACAGCACTTGCTGAAACACTGTCCAGAGTAGTATTAACTATGCAAGTGTATGTTCCATCATCTTTATCAGTTACATTCATAATGGTCAAGTTGTCTTTACCAACTAGAAACCTGTAAATACAATAGATTCAGCCACTGATTTTTCAATAACTGGCACTGTCATAAGAAACTTGCATGAAACATTATCAAATCCCATATACTTGTGTATTTCAGCACATACCTAAACAGCTATGTTTACCCAAGTTAAGCTATGGGACAATGTCAGCTCTTTTATTTCTTCATTGCTCTTGACCTTCTTCCCACAGTAACTGTTTATTCTAATGTGCTTTTTGTTCCAGATATATTCAAACAAATTTTAAATATATGTGATCTAGAGCAAAACAGTTTTCTGTTAAGTGTTTGGCTTCTTATGTCAATTATCTTTAGCTCACACTTAATATATAAGGTCAGTGTGCACAATTTGTATAAATGTTTACATCTCATTTTATTTTTAATTCTATCTTAGTATTTTCATCACACTAGGTAAGTCCTTTAGTCCTCAAATATGGGACAGCCATGATATTTATCAGTCTTCTTTGGAAAATGTCAATAGGTCAATATATTCCTTTCAAAGATCAGGAGAAGGAGCAGACAAAAGGACCTAGAAAAATAAAAATAAAGGAAAACTATTTGGTCCTTACCGTTCATCATCTGGCAGTTCATCATTGTCCTTTAACCATATAACTGTTGGTAGTAAGGTAGAATCATGCTTTATTATACACTCAAAAGAAACTTGGCCGTATCTCTGAATCACTTTATATTCTGGCTGTTTAATTATCATTGTTGGATCTGAAATTTAAAATCAAAGTTAGATATTTAGAAAGTCTGAAATTCTGTACTAATCAGTGATGAAAGAATGAATAATTTCTCACCTTTAATTTCCAACTGCACCTCGTTTTGTATCTTTCCTAATTCATTCCTTGCTACACACGTGTATGTACCAGCACTATCCTTCTGAGCCACAGGAATTTCCAAGGTTCCATTATCATGGAAAATGTATTCATTTCCACGCAAGATGCTACCTTTCACTCCCTTAAACCTTTATATAAAAAGTAATATCATTATCCAGCTTCATAGTTAAATTCTGTATGGTTTTATTATCAATAAAATACAAACTTAGGACTGCCACATTAGAAAATAGAGACAAAAGCACTCAAAGAAATTTAAATTTGACTCTGTAGGCGTAACTTTACTGCTGTTACATTAGGTATTTGCAATATTGTATTAATGAATTGTAAACAGCATTTATTTTAAAATACACTATTTTAAAATTGTAAATAGAGTTAGAACCATTTTAAAGCTTAAAGTGTTTGTTTCCATAGATAGAACTGGCTCATCTTCTGCAACATAAACACAGCTAGAGCTTACCATTCAATTTCAGGCTTAGGTGACCCAAAATAAGCACAGTCTAGCAATGCAGGACTGTCTGCGATGACTTGATACAGTTTATTAGCAGGAGTTAGAATTCTTGGAGGCTCAGCTGAAAAGACAAAGATATCTGCATATAGATACAAAGATACAAATACAAAATACAAAGACATCAAGAATGGCCTAAAGAATTACATATAAACATTCTTCTCTGAGATTATTTCAGTTCTCAGTCTAGTTTCAAACACATTCTACTAGTACTAGCCTGAGGAAAAGTTAATGCAGGGAAATTATCTTGTGAAAAACAACTGTTTCTTGCCTGTTTACAAGTAATAGTGATGGGCACCAAAGGCAATGATTTCAATTGGAAAATTTAAATCAGTATATACTTCAAGAAGATAATCTCCTGGGTACACAGTGAACTATATAACTCCAAACAAACCTGCAGGCAGAAAGAAGCTAGGATGTATTTTTGGTGTAACACCTACACTTTCTTTCTTTTAAAAGACAGCGTCAATCAACACATCTGCCAGTTCCTGCAGGAGAGTCTCTAGAGGCCATTCTGCCTGGGATTTTGCTACTAGCTTTGTTAAATTCAGTGAGAAGAATTAGAGGGGACACAACTTGTTGTGATCAGAAACACATGCTAGGGAGGCCTTTGAGACAAATGCATAATCATGTCCCCTTGCAACAGCAGCTTAGAGATCATCTATTCCACTAATCCAAAACATCTAGACTCAATGAAACTGCATTGAAACGTGCTAACTTAAGTGATACTAATTCCTGCCTTCTCTGTCAGATTTCTGTTTGACTGACTTACATAAACAAAAAAAAGAGAGAAAAAAAATTCTTTCAAGTTTTCCCAGCTTTTACATCTATCCTTCTCACTTAGGAAGAGTGAAACTGAAATTCAGGAATATCCTAGAAAAAACAAGGTTTTTTACTCTTTACAAGGGCCAGGAAATAGATCAATTCCTGATGAAGACCTCAAGCAAGGCTTGAGCAGAGTCTGTGTGTTAGCAGGAGACAACTGAATACTCAAGAAAGCAGAAAAATATGAAGTCTGTTTCTTACCCAGAACATTCACAAATGCATTTGCTAGCAAGTATCCATATTCATTAGAAGCATTGCACTGATAGACAGCACTTGACCTCTCTTGCACGTGTGAGAAAATAATGGTGTCACCATCTACCTTTCTGCTGGGATCTTCTGGGGCAACTGTTGGCGTAAGGAAAAAGAGTTATTGCTTTTCCTAAACTGCTATTGGATTGCAAGTTTCATACTTCCGAAAAGAAGAAAGAATCTGAAAAACCAATATGCCCTTTATATTTTTTTTTCCCTGGGTGACTGATCACTGGTAAAGATGTGACTTTTAATACAGTTTAAAAAGTGCTTCTAATTCTACAGGTATTAACTCAGGATGGTAGAGTTCCCATTTTTGGAGGGTTTTTTTTGGTATGTTTTTCAAGGAAATGACGATGAGATTGCATTTTGCAAATACATACAATATAGAGGAAAAGTACCAATATGACGAGATTCGGGCAAATACAGTCAATATCTAGAAAAATACAGAAATTTTTCTGAATTTCAAAAGAGAATGCTGATACAATGACATAGTCCTCTGTGACTTTAAAGTTTCAAATTGATTATTATACCATAAATAATTTTCCAAATGTAAAAATAGCCATACTCAGTTGAAAATTATCTCAGAGTAAAGTATAAGCATTCCTTCACACAAAATCAAGAAACAATCTTCACCAGAGCAGAGTTAGTAATTCAGTAGGTGGCACTCTTTCCCTTATGTGAGAATTATACAATGCCATTTCCCCAACTGCTCTGGAGTAGCCTGAGCTGTCAAACAGTTCTTGCATTCCAGAAGCATCCAGGACATAACTGAAAATAAAATTCTAAGAAAATACTGAAGAAGAATAATAGCTGTCAGTTCTGATACAACTGGATGGCAATCGAGAAGTACCATGAAGAAAAAGATTAGCTTGTAACACCAGACTGCATAAAAAAGCACAATCTACAGTTTAATATTTTAAGAACATATTAAATAAGACCAGATATATTATTAATGCATTAAAAAGCACATGTATTATTAATAGTGAAAATTAATGGTAAAATTACTGATCTACTAATATGAAAAATAGATGTATATATATATAAATAAATGCATCCTAGTTTGGGTGCATCATCAAAATTGACACCCTTATTGAAGCTTGAAAAAGTAAGTATATTTGTGGAACACATTCTCGTATAAAGAAATTCTTATTTGAACTCATAAGAAAGGTCAATCAACTAAATTAACATCAATTTTCTGTAAGTGGCAGGGATCTTTTGATTCAGACAATACCTTAGTACTCGCCTGTAAAGAAAATGGATTTCTCCTGCATTTTCTTAAGGTATCTGTTACTGAATCCTCTACAGGAAAAGAAACCAGATGAAGGAGATCACAGTTCTGTGCTTCTGCTTAAGGGTATTTCCAGCTTGGGTGAAATCTAAGGCCATTTTTCATGTAAGTACATCAATTTCCAAACAGTTGCCTCAAGAACAGATTTCAATTTTTATTTTTTCTCATCTTCCATCACTCTGAGTTCAAATCAACATCACAAATTCAAAAATTTCGGGAAGGAAGAAAAAGGTATTACTAAGATTTTAAATGCTTATTCTCTGGGCTTCTGGATTGCTGGCACATATTTTTCTTCTCTTTCGCTTTATTTCCTATTGTGTTCCATGTTTCACATTGCTTCCTTTTCTACGTAAATGGCATTTTCATTAAAAGATTCATGGGCTGAAAATAGCCGGAGCAGGTGAGTAGCCCAGCAGGCAGGCCAGTCAGCTGCGGGAAGCGGTCTGTTTCTGCATACAAATCCCAGTTAAATAGAAGACAGGCACAACTGCTCTCCCAGGAGGAAGGAGATCTGCCCACAGCCATTCCAAGTATGGCTACTTCCAGCCTTGGGCTCAGGGCTTCCCTCTACTCAATGCTCTCTGAATCCTGCAGCACTTTCTGCACACAGGCAGGTCTTTAATGGGTGCACAGTCTGCCTTCCTCACATACACTCCAAGACATAATCCCTTACAGTATGATGGTAGGGCCCCTCCAAAGACATGGAAGCCCTTAGTTCAATCCTCTATGACTGAAGGAGCTGCATTGTGAAAGAATGATCTCACCATTAAATTACGATATAAAAAGAGGGGCAGCATCTTCCCTTCCCACTGCTGTATTGAAGGAAAAAAGGAGACATCCCCTTTCAGCTATCTGAAGGAAAGCAGGTAGGTGCCTATTCTCTGAAAAGGGCTTCAAGCCGGGGTCTCAAGAGAAAAGAAAACAGAAGTGTCAGGTTAGCTGCTGCTTTCTATTAACTGGTCTAGCCACTTGGATGCTGAAGGGCACTGATTCAAAAGCTCCCTGTTAAGACTGACATCTATTCAACTGTCTGTTGAATACAGCTTCCTTCATGGTCTGAAGCACCCACTGCTGCACTCACAGACACAGAAACGTTGAGCTTGAAAGGGACATTTGGAGGTCATCTGGTCTAACCCCCTGCTCAACCAGGGCCACTTTGATCCAGTTGGCAAGAACTGTGTCCAGATAGGGGAAGGATCACCTTCCTCGACCTGCTGGCTATACTTTAATTTCATGCAGCCCAGGATAAGGTTAGCCTCTTTGCCACAAGTGCACATTGCTGGCTCATGGTCAACTTGGCATCCACCTGGATGCCCAAGTCCAGTTCTGCTAAGCCACTATCCATCTGGATGGCCCCCAGCATGTACTGGCACTAAGGCTGTTCCTCCCCAGGTTCCACTGATCACCCTCTCTGGGCTTGGCCATTCAGCCATTTTTCTATCCACCTCCCTGTCTGTTTATCCAGCCCCTACATCAACAGTTTGTCTGTGAGGATCTCATGGGAGACAGTGTCGAAGGCCTCACTGCAGTCCAGGCAGACATTATCCACTGCTCTTGCCCTCATCTATCGGGCCAGTCATTTCATCATAGAAACGTATCAAGTTGGTCACCCCTTGGTGAAGCCATGCAAACTACTCCTGAAAGTTTTCTTGTCCTTAATGTGCCTTGAAATGGTTTCCAGAATTAGCTGCTCTCACCTTCACAGGGATACAGGTGAGGGTGACCAGCTTGTAGTTCTCTGGTTTCTCCTCCTAGCTCTTCTTGAAGATAGGAGTAGCATTTGCTTTCCCTCCATCTTTAGGCACTTCTCCCAGTTACCATGACCAAGCAAAGATTATTGAGAGCGTTCTTGCAATGACATACGCCAGCTCAGTCAGCACTTGTGGCTGCATCCCATCAGGGCCCACAGACTTGGGTATGTTCAGTTTGCTCCTGATCTAATCCTTTTCCACAAAGGGTACATGAGACGTCTTTTCCTCTGATCTTTGGGACCTGGGATTCCTGAAGGTCAGTCTTGCTAGCAAAAACTGAAGAAAAATACCATGCAGTACTTCAGCCCTTTCTATATACCAGTCTTTTTAAAAATCTTTTTCTGGGGAAAAGGAGTGATGGCAGGGCCACTTAAGCGCTGCTTTTTTGCATTTATTAATATTTTGGTCACATTACAGGATAGCTGCATGAAAAGGAGAAAATGCTTTTGACACGTTAGACAAATCTGAATTTGGCACTGATAGGCAAAATAGCAAAAACCTACATACTACTTAAAATGGGGTTGTACAAACAGGACAATGAATTATGAAGATGTGCTATAGGAGTTCTGCTGCTGGAACAAGACAGGTGAACATGTGCTGTCTAACAGCCGACATTTGCTCCCAATAACATGGAATCTCAGCTTATGAATGCGTTTTGGACCATTCTGAACGAAGACCTGGCTTCACCTAATGTTTTCATCACACCGAGCTTCTTGACTCTAGCCACGTTCAACATATTCCTGTACAGAAAAGGCGGAGCCACCACCAGATACTTTTGTTGTAGTTAGAGATCAGCACCCTGAATAACTTCTGTTCATTTAAATGCATACTTCCATCTGTTTCATAAACATCTGGCAGCCTATGTAATTACTTTTGCTAGTATGTTTAAATAACCACTATGGCAACATTATTATGTTTTTTCTCGAACAAAAAGACAGAATGACATGTGCTCTCTGAACAGAAGCAGTTAAAACACATCATTAGGCTTAAAACTGGAAGAAAAAAATCTGGTTAAAAAAATCCTGGATGACTGAAATGGCAAAGAATGTCATTTTCCTTTTCTTACCAATCTTGCTTGCTCCTCAGCATATTATTTCCCTGTGACCACTGAAATCCCTTTTTTCCCGAGTTTCTGATAGTTCTGTTGTCTCCAAAGGGACAGCATTACCTGCACTAACTTTAACCATCCTTTGACTATTTTGTGCAGAATTGGAAAAAAACCTGATTACCAGAAGTTTTTTCATCTGCTGAAGTTCCTAGGCCAGATGCAATGTTCCAACACTATGACAGCAGAAGCAGTGGATAAAGATCTTCCTGAGTAGTCCTCGCCTCTCCAAGACTGAAATACTGGGGGTATTAGAGTCCAGCAAGTTTCTCCCCAAGTGAACAGCTTGTGGGGTGTACTCTCAGAGAACATGATGGATGACGAATCTCTGAGCCAGGGATTATCAAGGCCTTTCACGAAGGAAATCCAAGGGCTAATGTTTCTCCCTTAAATTCAGCACTAATGTGAGCACTAATGGAGACTAACTCAAACCTAGAGATTCAATGCAAAATGTGATATAACAAGAGAAGAGTGTGTTGAAAGAAGATAAACAGTGCCTTTGCACTACTTTGTATAAATCTAAGTGTCTGTATCTAATATTTAATAGCTCATAATGAACTATAAACCACTGGACCAAAAAATTAGTCTTTTGAACAGTATTTGCAATGCCTTTCTGAAGTCCAATTATGAAAGTGCTTCCCTTCCCCAATTAATCTGGGTTGTTACTTTCTTAAAAGTTGAGATACTTTATGCATGGCTTCTCTTTTGTAAAACCATGCTGAATATCTAAGGAGTAAGACACAATGGCTTATGCAGCGATATAAATAATGCAGATCTTGAGTGTTAATTGAAGCACAAGGCAACAAAAAGTCATGGCCTGAACTTTAAATCGCTACTTGCCAAAGTAATTCTAAATGACCTCAACAGGACTGTGCATGTGAATTCAACATACTCCTCCTGTGAGTAAACATTAAGAGGTTAGGTTAGGTCCTTATTATTCCAACATGCCTGAAGCAGGTTTTTTTTTTTAGAAATGCTGGTGTTTTCAGCATGATTGTTGAAGAAAACTAGTTAAAATATTTAAGGGAAACCTAAAATCTTGCTTAAAAGTATTTTTTAAACTCAGATTATTGTAATATTCAACAAAATTCACAACATTGCAGTTTTATTTTAACACACACTACATTTTCCCCTATTTTTTTTTCCTTTTCCCTACAGATATTTAAACCTCAGCCTTTGACTGAGATATGGACGAATGGTTCTTTCTTCAAGATTCCCCTTTCCTTGTCTGACTCTATTATGGAAAAACAAAACAGGGACAATTAAGTATCTCCCAGTTGTGCTTTCCAACAGAAAATTAAAGTATTGCAAACAGATTACTAGGCCACAAGAGGCACATTGTGGGATATATGATGAGAGCAGGGCTTTGAAATTCAAATGTAGCTCTTTTTCTTTGAAATCCTGCCATGGGTGTAGCTCTCTCAGCACTGCCCTGAAGCTGAAACAGCTGCTTTAGTTTCCTTTTACAGTGATTTCCTAATCATTCAGTTGGAAGATGAGGGGCTCAATTCTATAATTTAGTAACAAGTGAACAAAAAGGCACACTGTACTTGGTAATTTCCAGAACAGCTTTTGATAACTCAGAATAATAAAAAATCACAAGAATCTTAAGAACTGCACTTTCTGTGATCATGATGCTTCTCATAGATGCCCTGACAGATGCAGTGTGCTGGAGCATCCAATCAATTTGCACTTAAATATTTAATGTGGATAAGACTTTAGCTTTTCTCAGCAGCGAAAGTGACCTTTAATATAAGGCTGAGCTGCCCACTTACTTATTTCCCGTGTTCTTTTCTTTTTTTTTTTCCCTACAGAGTTTGAGTGGGTAATTTAATTAAAGTCTTTTAATTTTTACTGAATTCCCCTCAATTAGGCTGTGTACTGATTCCTCAAGGCCAGTCAGCCAGTATATGCTGCCCTTGTATTTGGGAAATTTGGTGCCATCCTGCAGCTGCTTCTGAAAACTCTGTTTCTTAATGTTTTACTGTTATCCATAAAGAATGCAGAACACAGCACTGCTTTTCTGGAAAGGGTACTTGTCTGTCATTTGAACAGCTTGTCCTACAGCTTTGATAAGGAAGAAGAGCAAGTCAAAGCTGACTCTCATAGCCGAGTGAAAAAGATTTTACTAGTCAGGAGGCCTGAAATAATAGTTAAACTACAAGAACTGCAGGATAAAAATCCCCTCCAAATAATCAAAAAGCGAATGGTGAGTGTACAAAAAAACAGCAAAGGAAGGTGAGTCCACCTAAAACCCAGAATGGGAAGTGAAGGACAGGTACTGAACTTTGATGCTAACACATGCATTATGATATATTTATTTATAAATTTATACTATACAAAATTAAATTGATATTTTCCTGTTTTCCTGTCTTATCATTGTTTGATGAGGTGATTAATGTCAGTTTACATAATTTATTTACTAAAGAAAACTTCTGATTTTAAATCTCAGGCTGGAGATCTCACCTTCCATTTAATTAGGATTCCTGAAACAGGTTATTTGCTAAATATTTCTATTTTTTTCAATATATAGCCTTATTTTGTCCCCCAAAGTTGCATTTTTCCCCCTACAGGTAAGTTTAATGTCTTTTGTATACCAAATACTTCAAATATATCTAATGAGGGTTCTCATTTACCTGTTGCTATTACCTATATTCTGACTGTAGAGACTCCTTCTCCACGTCCCAAACTGGGTGAAAGTGACAGACAACAGACTTAAAAAACTCCCAAACTTCTGAAAGGGACAGAAGTGACACTGTCATATTTTAAATAGACCAGTATTTTAGAGTACATTATGTCTCATGAGCCAGCAGGTGAGACTGTCTGGTTTTTCACTATTGTTTTGTGAAAGAGGAAGGATGAAGGTAGAAGAACCAAGAGTGACTTTACAGTACAGGGTATGCTCAGTGCCAGCCCAGCTGACAACACACTGCAATGTCCTCCAGCAAGTTCTTTCCAAGGCAAGTTGTACTATATATAGCAGCTACCTTGTGTCTGTCATACAGCATTGCCAGTCATAACATTGCAGCAATTAAGTGGCTCAGTCACCAGTTCAGGGCTGCTTTTCTTACCCATGCACACAGAAACAGCTGTTCCACTGCCTTAGGGGTTCCTTGTCTTTGACACCTACTCGGCACAAACTGTTTGCCAGGTAGCTGCTGACAAATTCAGACAGTTTTGCTGCTGCAGCTTCTTAGAGCTGAAGCCTGGAAGGCTCAAACATACACTAAGCTGCAAATCCTGCAGTGTGCTGCAAATCCTGCAAATCCTACAAGTGCTCTGCATAGCCACACATGTGAGGACTTCACCTTTTTATGTCACATTTAGGATTCCTAGGCAACATTAGAGTTGCAGTGGGGCAGCAAAGGAGAGATCCAGCAGACGTGACTGCCACAGAAAGACAGTGGTAACAATGACACCCCAGCAATGGCCCTGTGAGAGTGACCATCTGATCTCCACAAAGATACTGTCAGCAGAATGCCAGACAGAATAACCAGGAGCGTGGTTACACATTTTAGTTCTCTCTAACACCTTAGAGGCACGTTTTGTTGTTCTGCTTTTATGAATCACAGTATTTTTATCACATCTTTTATGATTTAGCATTACCAGCCAGGCAAAAACTACACAAATGCTCTTCCCATCTATTTAAAAAAAACCATCTTGAGACTCCTCATATTTTCTTACTCCTGCTCCTTTAAGGTAATTAAGAATCTTACTTGCTATGGGAACACCATTTGCTAACCAGCTAATGCTAGGCTTTGGGTTGCCATTAGCTCTGCAGATCAGTGTTCCATCTTCTCCAGGAGACAAGACCAAGTTTCTGGGTGCTGTTATCCAGTATGGTGCAGCTGGGTTTAAGAAAAGAAAGACAGCAATTATTTTCCAAAGTTTTGTACAGAAAATCAAAAGGCACAGGCATGGTAATCAGAAGATAATTCAAACAAGGTATGGGTAGGTATAGACTTACAGCTATACTGTTACTTTATATGTAGATATATCTATATATAGATATATATAGATATATGTGATACTCAATTAAGTGGTGGATCATACTTTGGCTAAAATGAGCCTCTGGTCACCCACTGCATTAAAATTCTGAGATAAACAACAAGAGCTTCTTTGTTTCATTTAGGATTGCCTGCTTTGAATCTAATTTGCCTTTCCTAAAGCAAGCAAAATTTATCTGAGTACAGCATTTGCAGAGACTACAGTGGTCCTTTGATTAATTTCAGAGCTATCCATTCTCTTAGTAGGTAGGCTGTTAGGAATGAATTTAGGTTTGATTACACAAAAATATTTCATGTCAAGGGTGAAATTTAGAAATGGCAAAATCCTTGGTCTCATTCAATTCAATGGATGATCGCAGTGGGGCCAGATGTTTACCTGGGACAGATGAAAACACAGAGATCAAAATGGGTGAAACACTGTCCTTACTAAAAGATATTCACCTATTTCTCCATCCTTTTTTACAGTAAATAACCACAAACAGATATATTATCACATCTTGCAACTAATTTTCGGATTTTGGATTGATGGACAGATGCAAACAGAAAATTAAACTTCTGTTCTTAGAAAAGAGGTTAAATGTGATCATAAAATGATGCTGATCTACAACAAAATAAATGACTATTTAGCATGCAAAGTAAGCAATACAGCTGATTATTTCAATGACTAATTAACTGTCATTACAGGTTTTTGTTTCATGGTATTCACAGCATACTTAATTCAGACAGACATATTGTAAATGTTTTTAGAACTATAAGGCATCATCTTGGGTAAAAAACATGAAGAAGATAGAACCCAGAAATATCAGTAAAATAAAAAAAGGAAGAAAAAGATAAGACTGTAAGACAATAGTAAGATAGAGGAAAGAAATAAGCTGGGCTATATGAATGGAGAGAAGAAAAATGGAGAAAATAAGGAGATGATGAAGCGAGATAAGGAGGAAGATATAGAAACAAGAAAAAGAAGCAGTCTAATCACAGATAATCAAAGGATCTAAAATAAATGTAGTACTTGTGCAAACTAAGACATTATCTTACTACTACTAGAGTACAATCCCAGTTTAGCCTGATGCTTTACCAAGTAACATTAAAAGATGAAAAAGATATTAGAGATAGTAAAGCCCTTCCAGTGTCAGAATTTAGACAGCTGAATGTTTCCTCAGGGTGATTTTTAACTATTATCATTCATCCTTTTAGCTATACTTCACCCTAGAAAGCCTGCTTCAGGCCTCCATTCCAGACCCTTGACAACATTACATTAAGGATCATTTTAGTATTACCTTTCACAGTTACTGAAATGACATGATGAACTGAACCTAATGCATTTCTTGCTATACATTTGTAGTTCCCAGAGTCAGCTTCAGAAACATCTATAATCTTGAGAGTTTTCTTAAAGTTTTCAAAAAACGTTCTGTTGGCTGGCAGTTCCCCACCCTCTTTAATCCAGCGGATTACTGGTGTGGGTCTGGAGAAGCAAAAGCACAGATCAAATTTAGGGACTGAAAAAAAGGAAGTTAAGAGTTCAGTACGTTAATATTTTTAATATATGTTTTATAAATAATTATTTTAAGAGCCCCTACCCAGATTCTAGGCCACATCCAACAAATATGAAAAGTATGCCAGCATTTGTTTGTAGGAAATGACAAGTCTCACTAACATTGTCAGTGGCCATCTGTTCATAGGATTAATAATTACAGAATACATTTGTCTGCTGATTAATCTAAAAAAACCTGATGGTTGATAAATGAAGACAAGTTTATTTCAAATCACACTGCGCTTCTACAATTAAATTGATGCTCATGATGCTTTTAAAGGTAGCTTCTAGATGCCAAGCTTATAATTGTCCTTTGTGTGAGCAATATCCTAATGCTTCATGAACATCATAAACGACAAAAGAGCTGTAAGGAGACAGAAATATTTCTTGTGAGAAATCAAGAAAAAAATGCCAGTGCTGGGTCAAATATAACTACTTGTCACTGCACTGAGTCTAAATCTTGGCTATGCCCCATGTTGTCCACTGAAGTTGAAAGTTGTTCAAACACATGGAGATGTACTTTGAAAATTACAAGAAATCGCAATTTGTTTCTTACTGAATAGAATGTCCTCTCTCAAATAGTAATGGCTCTAGGGAAATATTCCCTTAGCAGTCTAATATCACATATTTTATAACACAGACACCTAGCAAAGCTGACTTTTAGTTATGGTGTCAGTGATTAGGAATAGTTGTTTCAAACAAAATCTGCATTTGGACCTTTGTGGACAAGTATTGCCTCACTGATCCTTTTTTTTTTTTTTTTAATTACATGACAGTGAAAGACACAAAGCCATATAATATACTACACTCTATTTTTCCACAGGTTTTATCCAGCCATTTTACTGGAGTTTGAATCACAGAATACTTTTATTGCAGGGTTGTCAAAAGACACGTAACTATATTGCAGATGAAGATTACCTGGGCCGATGCTACTCCCACTCACAGGGGAGGTTTTGCTAGTGCTGCTGGGGCAGGCACCTGAGCAGGCCACAGCTGAGACAGAAACACTGCACTGATGCGCAGACCAAGCTGTGCCTGAGCGTGCCCTATGGAGCTCATACAAGTGAACACGTGTGTGATGCTGTGGTGCATGATTTGCAATTACTGGCTTTCCTCATGGCTACCTGAGAGCACTCTGCATTTTATGCCTTTGTGCACTGTACACACATTTACAGTTCTTGTATTAGGTACTAAAGATTTTCCACTTCTAGTTTATAAGATAAGATAAATCTATTCTAAGATTTTCCACAATCTATTCTTAGATTTCTTCCTGAGAACATAACTGATTTAAAGATCAACCTAATTAATGAAGTTAAATTCCTCTTTAGTAATTTTTTTTTGCACAATAACCAGCAGAAGCAAACTGGCATTGCATTGAAGAAACAAGTACCAATTAAACTCAATTACAATGAGAAATTAGATGTAAGGACCTGAAGATTCGTTCTAACAATTCCCACCTAGCTGATCTACTAAGCAATTATTAATATATATAAGCAGTTTTCTTGGATTAGAACAGCAAATTCTTATGTATTTTTATATAATTCAAGAACCTAATGATTGTAAACATAGGAAAACAAAGAGGCTTTATTCCTGACTGCAAGTCTGTGGATATGTGCCTGAGTTGAGACTATAGCATTTCTTGCCTGTGTCCTTTAAAAACAATAGTACAACCCATATCCTGTGGTAGGGTTTGGGGATATGAGAAGGCAGAGGCCATACATGTTCATAGCCGGTTTCAAAGTCTGCTGATGCCCAAGTAAATGGTTCCTTAAAAAAGCTCTTTCCATTTTACACTTCTGCTTCTTTGAAACATGTCATCTTATACAGTGGTAACATTCTAAGCATCTCTGAAATGTTTCCTTCTGTTTCTGTTCAGAAAAAAAAAAAGTCTAGAAAGTAACTCACAATCCTGCTGCAATGCACTCCAACAAAAGCACATTTCCTCTGAGTTCCACTTTGGTACTTGTGCTACCTGTTGGCGTTAGAAGAACTGGTGGCCTTTCTGTAACTGGCTTTGCTGAAAGAAGAAAAAGTAAAATAATTAATTTCTAAAGTTTATTCTAATACCAATCAAGTGCATACATCCATTCTCACATTTTGGACAGAGATTTTGCTCCACATTGGACATTTGATTAAAAGTCATTGTGCAGCACAACTACAAAGCTGAACGCATTAGTTTTTTGACAGACATAACATATCTGTTAAATGCCACAATTTTGAACACATAGAAAAGAAATGTTATTATTAAAGGACAGGAACAATTGATACAAAGCTTTTACATAGGCAACTACACAGTCTTAATCCTAAGTAGCCGCTGCTTCATTCAACAGAACTATAATGGAGAGTAAGAGGCCACTGGTGTGAGGCACAGTGCGAGACTGAGAGTTACTGAAAATTTCTGGGCTTCCATCAAAACAACAACAACAAAAAAGCAAAGTTATTTTAATCAGAAATATAAACCAAGGGAATGAAAGGTAAAGTCTGCTTTGGAATAGGTTTTAATATTTTCTAGACAATGTGAGACAGTGTTTCAGAAATTAATTCTTGTATTTTCATTTTACTATATATTTAACTTTAATTCAAGCTGTTCCCCAGCCTTGCAATAAAGAACTGTTGATTAACCTGCAAGCAATAACCACAGTAAACAGGCAGCTATAAATATAAGACTCATTTCTGACATTATACTCTGTTGTCTTTTGAAGTATATGGTATTTCCTCTGCCTTCATGGAATTCAGAATAAGAGTTTTCTATAATTATAGACTGTTTTCTGTGAATATTCTAATGTTCTCTTGTAGCAATTTTAATATATAGAATTAAATTGTTCTGAAGTGCAGTAACAGTCTGCAACATTACAGTAAATCATTCTGTTTTTTAAAAATGTGATTAGAAACATAATAAACTCTAAGTTTGTTAGGGTACAGGATTTACTGATAGATTAGCATAAATACAACACTTTATTTTAATCCAGTATGCGCTGTAAATTCCTTAATAACCAGTACACAAACAACGTTGTTGGGAGAATGGAGCAGTCTAGAGTCAAGAGCACAGCCAACAGCCACAGCAACAACTCACCTACTCAATGTCAGCACTGCCAAGGGCTGCTGACTCACTTGGCCAGACTATGAATGTTCAGAAGAATTACCTATGGTGGTTCTGAGTTGAGAGCCAACCCAACAGTGTTTTCCTCACTAATTGTAGTTAATATATTGTTTTCTGTTCAGGTACTTATTTCTTGTTTGTTCCTCCTGAATAACATACAATTTTTATGTAGAGAAGTAAAATATTCTGTGCCCATGTTTTATTTTAGATTCATACAAATCCATTAAATTATGGTTTAATTTTAATATGTGCAAAGCCCCATTTCAGAAGGAAAAAAAAAAGAAATTGAATAAATTTCTAGCATTTTTCTACGTCACACAATATAAGTGAAGAGTATAGAGTTGGTGGTGCTCCAAAGTCAGCCTTGCTAAACACACATACATTTGTTCAGGAGGATTTAATCCAGAACATACAAAAGACCATTCAACATAGATTAATGGAAAGACCAGCTTAAACACCAAACAAACAAACCCCATCCTACCTCTATGAAGTTATTTCTACAGATAGTATTAAAGTGTAGATTTTTATTAATTCCAGTTTGACACTTATGAAATAAGTTAAAAATTAATGGTACATTCAGTAAGTTATTAAATGTGAAGTGGATCTGTTAAGTGCTTAATTGTTGTTATTTATTATGCAGCACATGATATTGAATAGTCCTAGTGATAATGAACATATCAAACTACTAAGAAAATTGGAGGAAAAATATAAAAAAGCAAGGCAATATAGAAGCCATTTCTAAAACCTGCACCAGTGTGAAAGGACTCATTTATTGTAAGTGTTTATATTTTCTATAAGCCATATGTTACAAGAGCATTGAAACATTAAATATTCTAAAGGATCACACTGTGCAGTCCCTTTGTTAAGGATGTATTATCACCAGCACTAATTGATATCTTCATTAGAAACTGAAACGGGAGCAAAAGATTAAGTAGCCATGGAGGTGAAGTTAGTTAACTAAATGCTACTGTGAAACAAGGAGTATCAGTGGGGACCAGTGTAACTCACCACCATAAATATCAGTGTCACTCAAATTAGCAGCTATAGTGTCATTCAATGAATCCACTGAAATAAACAGAATATCATGAAGAAAGCATAAAGAGGGATAAATAAAAGTTCTGGGAATCAAAAGGTGATGATATGGCCACAGTGAGTTAATCAAGTGATTGATTAATTTGTTTCAATAGTTACAATAATCATAATAACTTTATATTATTGCACTGGAAAAACTGTTATTTTTTACACTGTATTTTTTCTATGCATCAAATCTTAAAAAACATTTTTTCAAAACATGAAGCCTTATAAAGGGAAAAATGATAGCTTTTAAAATCAATTATATATCAAGAAAACTGGAGATTACATTTCAAGTTTATACAGTAATGTAATTTCTTATTTAAAATTAAAATAACAAAATTCCCTAGCATAACACTACTTAACTTTAGCATATAACTTGAGAACTCTGGATAAATACTGTGTAAGCATGTAATTTGGTGATGCAATACCTACTTGAAAAGACTTTTACAGATATGGGTTGTTTCTGCTGTATAGTTTGCGTATGATTAAATCTTGCATAGCAGATATAGTCCTCCCGGGTGTCTTCTGGTTGTACATTAGAAAAATAAAGATCTCCATTTAGACCTTGGGAAACTCTTTCACTTTGGGGCAGCCTTTGGAAAGCTAAGGGAAAAAAAGAACATATTTATGTCAATTATAATTGGCACACTCTATTATTATGATCTACAGACTCCACATTCATTCAATTACACTATTTTGTGGCTTGGTACATATATAGACATTTCTAAGCTTCCTGATGAGATCCCTTGTCTACCCATTCTTCCCCAGTGGGTTAATCTACAACTTACATTAAGATCTCCAGCTGCTTTTGGCTTCGTGCTTTTGGGCTGTATGTCTGCTTGTTTCCTCTGTTCTACAGAAATGGAAATTCACTGAATTTCAACTTAGAGGGAAACTTCACCATCTGTGGTTTTGGTAAGCAATGATCTACTCTATGTAAAAAAACTGAAAAAAGTCAAGTGCACAAAAAACAAACTCACCATTATCCATCCAAAATATGATAGGTGGTGGTAAGCCAACAGGAGGTCTGCAGTGCAGTACTAGTGAATCACCTTCACGAACATGGTTTGGTTCTAGTTTTTCTTTTGTCCACAAAGGCGATCCTATAGAAAGTAATTTTGACACACACACAAACTATGGATTGACAAAACCTCAACAATTTAAGGGAAAACGCACAAAATATTCCAGAGAAATGGAAGAACTACATCGATCAGAATGTTAAGTCCTTTCACATTTGCTAAAGTTTTTATTTTTGTTCTCTTTTATGTTTTCTTGGAAGTACAGCAATGATTTACTGAAAGTATAATCAACTGATTCAAATTATGTTGTCTACTCAATAAAGGTTTTATAACAGTTCTTGAAAATTTTTAACTATATAGAAAAGAAAGGTGATGTGCTAAATTAGAAAAAGGCGTAGACCTTCCTGAAGCAGTATTATACACACATTCTTTAATTAAGATGTGAGAGCAGCACATTTTAAGCTGAGAAGCTTGAAAACTAATCTGAGATAAAACTTATTAAAAGCTGTAGAAACAATCTACCATTAATAAAAATTTTTTAGCTTTATCTTCTTTTTAGTTCCAATCTGTTATGTTTTAAAGCTATTATAAAAACTATGGAATACAGAATTCATAAACAGAATAAAAATTGTTGTCTTCAATTATGCCACAATGTCATCAAGTAGTCCTTAAAGCC
>WEIT01035564.1:345-16672 GCA_013389985.1 Dryoscopus gambensis
AAAGTCAATTAACGTTTTTCTTATGAAAGAAGTAGAATTCAGATATTTTATAAAAAGATTCCTTTGACTGATATTGGAAAGCCTTTATTTTGCCGGCCATAGATAGGACCAGCATTCAAAAACCTCCTCTGTGCCTTCTTTTCCCAGGGCTGTACGAGTCCATTTCTCTCAGTCATTTTTCACTGCATCTTGTGCTCTGGCCCTTGACCACCCTGGTGGCTCTCACTGAACTTGCTCCAGTGTGTTAATGTTTTCCCTGTGCCCTGGGAGCCCATAACAGGACACAGGATTCTGCATATGGTCACAGAAGCACTGCACACAAACAGAAATTCCAGTGCATTCAGTGGCAGATGGAGCTCACATTTGCCCGTACAGGGGAGNTTTGCCCGTACGGGGGAGTACATCAGCCTAGAGGTGAACAGCTCCTGCACGTCTCATTTTTCATCCCATGGTGCTGAAATACTTTATCAGCACCCAGCCTAGGTCAGTAGCCACACCAATCCCTAGAAATTTTGGAAAACAGTCTTAACTTTAATAATTATTTTCCCCCTTTCTCTTTGCTACCACAAAAAGGACCTAAGCCACTGTCTAGTGAAAGGCCTTTTCTAAAATCAGTATCATAAAGTGATAGTGGCAAAGTGCTTTGCTATGGCCTGGATTAACCACTGCCTAAGGAAGATAAAAAAATCTCTAAAAAAATAATCTGAAAATTTTCTAAATGCAGAGTAATTCTCTTGTTTAGTAGTGGTGGTTGCATTTTTTAAAAAAAGGTTCACTTTTATGGCTTCCTCTTCATAGAATAAGACTAAGTTTTAATTTCATATTTACTTAGCCCTATTGGTTTTCATCTTCCAGTTAGGACTAGCCCCCATGTCTCTCAGTAATGTCAAATTTATTATTATATGCCCTTTGATTGAGCCTTGCTGTGGCCATTTTTTCAAAGCCATCACAGAAGCTATTTGCTGAGGAATTAGTTCTGGGATGCAGCTAAAGAAAGAAAAAAAGAAATGAGATATGCTCTGTCTTACAAATTTTTCAGTTCTAGGACAATAGCATAGAATTCCTATTTTTCATTAGGACTCATGTTTTATTTTTTGATAATAATTAATCTGTCTTAGATGTTGTCTTGGTTTAGAAGACAGGTGACTGCCAGGGGAAATCAGAGCCTCCCTTGGAATAGAGAATGTAAACCCCCCCACCTCCGAATTGCTATAATTTTGAAATTATGGAGCTTTCAAGCAAAGATGTAGGGATAGGAATACCAGTTCTTTACTAAGAATAATTACAAACTACAATGATAGTGGTACAGAGAAAAAAAAGAACAACAACAAACAAATGATCCCAGAAACTCTTGACAGGGTCAGAATCCGACCTGACACCCTGTTGGTTAGGGTGTGGGGAGCAGTCCAAAGTAAGTCCTCCTGGAGTGGCAGATGTGGCTCCGTTGGAGTAGAGGTAGTCCTGTAGAAAGGGTCCAGTGGTGACAGGATGGGTCCAGTTTTCCTCGGGGAATCCGGTGGGAAAAACCAGCTGCCCTGATGTCCTGAGTTGCAGATTTTATGCAGGTAGAGAGACTTCGGCTCCTCCCACTGAGTGGAGCCTTCCTCAATGGGGTGATGTGATGTTATCAGTCACAAGGAGAGCCTTAAATGGCTCATTCCCAGGTGATATCCCCTTGGAGGAGGATGGGTGGAGGAGGAGATAAGGAAGCACTGCCCCATCTGGTTTTAACGACTGACCCATCAACAGAAGGCACCCGCCCTACTTCCCCTGGAGTTACAAGAGATGAAAATATCTTTCAACCGGTTTCAACAGATGAAATAGAATAAAATTTTTGGTTATATATTGCAACCCAAGACAGATGTGAAGGAATAATTGTCGAATGGTTATTTAATGATACAACTATAAAATATATTTGACTTTGCAGCAATCATGGGCATCTTGGAAGACATTCATATTGAAATTGTGTGTGTTAAGATGACAGAAGCCACATTTCAGGCATTTGCATAATCATAGAAGTTCACTGAAAAAGAGTAATAAATTTATTGATCAATTAGTTGCAACTTAGAATTGACAGAATCCCACTGTTATCTTCTCAACATGGTAAAAGCATTGTTTTATTTCTCTCCAACAGTTATTTTTATCCATAGATACTTTAAAATAATGTTAAGAGGGGAGGAGGTTCTCAGTGGTTTCTTATGCTGGCATTGTGTCATATTTTTAAGTCCTTACACTCAGAATCGCTTACAAATTGTGAACTCTAGATAGTAAGGATCAACCTGGAGGATTTTCTGCCTTTCATGTGTAAACTTCTCAGTGTCAGGGTTCACAGTAGAAGCAGTGATGTTATTATCTGCTAGATACAAATGCATTCTGAACTTAAATGGACCTGCTTGAAAGTAAGAAGAGTTCAACATTGTATTTAATACAACATTGTTTGAAAGCTTTCTGTTGAATATGTTTAACTCTGTCCAGAAGACACAGAGGCACATACCCCTCTCATCTCATAAAAGACCAGACATCTTCTATTTCATTTAAATCACTGGCTTGCTTTTGAAGTTTTGTTAAATTTGTTCATCTGTGAAGATATCTCGTATATGTGGTAGAGACATTAACAGTTAATTTACACATTCGTATTGAAGGTCAAGTGTTAACATGCTATTGAGGATTAACTGCCCCTCTTTCTGTCTTTTGGTGAATTTATAGGTTAAAGTGCTTTCACTGCAAGAAAAAATTGTCAGAAAAAGAAATTCACTTTTTGTTGTGTTCCATTTGTGCTTATTGAAGAAATGTGTATTTGAATGAGGAATCTTCCCTCCTAGATACAACTTAATACAACTTGTGCTTTTGCTGTTGCTTGAAAGGCAGATTCTTATGTTTGTGGTATTATACTCTTCTACTAGGAAAGAATGTATCTTCTCAAATAACCTTGGATTGGCTAGGGACATTGCAGGATTAGTTAGAAAAAGATGCTGACTGAAAAATAAGCAAACACAAAAGCCTTATTCTGAAATTATCAGTTAAAACAAGAACCTTGAAAATCATGTTTCTACAACTTGGAAGTAGGGAGAGAAGTGAATTTCAGTGTCTATTATTTAGTTATGAAGGTATTTCTCTGCCTTAAAATACATTATTTACGCACTTATGTGTGGAATTCATACTTAAGCCCAGTTGTGGTGAAGGCTAGAATTAGGAAAATTGTTGCTTAGAAAAATGACTGAAACATCAATTTTGCTCTTTAGGGCTTGTTGTAACAGGGTATACTCCATCTGCAGGTGCTGAATGAAGCTCTGCTCACTCCGGGTGTAAAAGAAAAGGAACAATGAGTGATAAAGAAATAGTCAGAGGTATAGGATTGTTGCTATATGATAAAACACTAAACATGGTGATCTCATAGCCTGTAAAAATAATACCCTTGTTTCACACAAGCAGGAAGAGATATCCAGTGAAAACATCAGACACCATGCCCAAAACAAACAGAAAGAAGAGCTGCTGTTTAAACTTAATTAAACTTTGGTATCTACTGCATTGGGATGCTGTGCAGGCCAAATACTATGCAGGTTTTAATAACGGATGAATTTATGGAGTAACTCTAAAATCTGATCATCCATCTACCACTTCTGACTGAAGCAGTCCCTCAGCATGCTCTTTTCAGGAAGCTGGAGAATCCTCTAGGGAAAAGATCAATCTTTAGTCACCTTCCATTCTTTTCTTAAGCATAGTCAGTGTCCCATAGGCCGACAGTGCATGTTGGGCTAAGGAGCCTTCCACTTAATTCTGTGTTCAAATGTGTGGTTTTCACCTAGCCAGGAATCCGTGTGGCTTTTCTGGCTGGCAGTTTTTTTCCATACAGCTGCTTCTTTCAAAGACTTCACTGTAGTAAACACAAAGCTGAGATTAAATATTGGTAGAAAGACATAATATCTATAAATAGTTATAGTGTAGAGTATTAACATTGTTTTCTTATACTCTGCAGAAGTGTATGTACAATTGCATTTAGCTGAGAAATTTCATATGGAAAGAGGAAGTACCTGCAGAATATTCTTAAGACATTTTTTTTTCTTCTTCTTTTCCTAATCTGTCCACCAACAGTAGTTCAGTACTGCCCTTAAATTAGAATTTAGTCTAGTTTTCCTTTGCCTTGGAGGAGATGCTGAACACATGCGATAGCAAAGACAAAAAGAAGCTGGAAGAAATTATAAAACTGGATGGATATAAAAAAGGGGTCAGTGAAAAACATTACAGTTTGGTTTTTTTCCTACAGGGAGAAATACAGAAACAGCCAGTTGTACAGAAAATGCAATTTCAAGAAGGTCGATTTTACTTAGCTTCCCATCTTAATCGTTCTACCCAGCAACAGACAGACATATAGGGAGTCTTCTGTAATGCATTCAGACGACATGTCTGACTGCATGACTTTTCCTTCTTAGGTCCTATTCTCCTGTTCTGGACTAGGTTAGGAGGCATGAAGCCATGTCAATATGTGTATTATTTCCATTTACGTAATAATACCTGTACATCATACACCTGTGTGTCTATTATTTATGTTTCTCTTTCCTTTCCTAAGCTTTTGACGTCTACTAAAAAGTCTTAGTAAAGCAACTGAGAACTTCTTGATTGAAGTAATACTCTTTCCTGTAACATGCTCTGATAAATCATTCATCAGGCATCTGCTATTGGGTCAAAAAAAGAATTCGGTAGCAATTATAAAAAAAATTCTCTGTGTTTCCCCAGGCTTCTCACCTAGATATTAAGGACATTAAATACTTTCTTTTACTAAGATGGAAATTGAGTGGGGGAACAAATCCACATGCTTTATAATGAAATAATAAGAGGTGTTGTTTTGAGGGGCAACTGCTTCTTTTAAAAATGTCAGTATCTCTCTTGACAGAAAGGTGTCATGGTAAGCTGGCTAAGCACCAAGCCCCACAAAATCTGTTATTTTTCATAAGGGGAAATAAGATTATATTGAGGAAAGCTGGAAAACTGCAAGGCAAAACAGGTTCAGACTTAAACAGTTGCTGTATAAAGAAAAATTTCTTGCTGACAGAATTAAAAGTAGAAAGAAATAATAAGAAATTAAAGCAAACCACCCCTCTCTTCCAACACCCCCTCCTTCCCACCACAACCACACAAGGGAAAAAACCCAGAACCATGGGATCTGGTCAGTGTTGCAGTTCTCAAAAGTCTCTCCAATATTTAAAGAAAAAGAGTTTCTTCTGCTTAACATAGTTTCTAAACTGTCACCAGCAAGAGTCCCGCCTAAAATCTGCTGCAGTGAAAACATCTCTCCCATGAAAATCTCACAGCCTATTTATACTGCAGTCATGGGCCCATAGGCATAGGGGTTTAGTCTTTTTAAGGATGAGTTATTCTGGCCTGAGAACAAAGGCTCTCTTCAAAAATCTCTAAAAGCCTTTCACTGCTTCTATATAGCCTGGCATAGGCATTTTTCATATTTTCAGAAGCCACACGTGAATTCCTCATCTCCCCATGTACTTCAAATGGATTAAAAAAAGACATTCAGTTTGTGATACTGCAGTTTTTACCACGGCCTGCAGAAAGCATTTTTAAGCTACACACAAAAAAGCGCCTCCGCCTCTTTTTCCCCGCTGCCATCTTGACTCCGTCCCATGTGACTTACTTTCTCTTTCTTTCTGACCTTGGAGCTGCCATGTTAAGAAGTTGATCTTGTTTGGGCTTTACATAGGGGAAAGTCCCACTCTCTTTATGTAGGTGGCTATATGGTGTCTTCCTCAGTTCAGCGTGAGATGTGCTCCGCCAGCTCCCGCCAGCTCCAGCGTGGGGGTCACGGCGGCTCCAGATGAAATCCCAGCCATGCAGGCCATGTGGAGGGAAGGGGAGGGGCCTGCCTGTCCCCAGAAGTGCCACGTGTTCCTGGCTGTGCAGCAGATCATGGCTGTTTGTCAGCTGCCTACGGCTCCAGGACAGTTCCCCCCAGCATCCTGGGCCCGTGTCACTATGCAGGGGGGAAGGGCGGGGGGAAGGGGGAAAGGGCCCAACCTAGCCCAGTCCGGGGCCCGGAGGCCTTGGAAGCTGGAATAAAATGCCCCCAATTTCCCCACCTGAGCCCTCTCTAAGTATGCAAATTGCAAGAAGCGTCATTGGTCAAAAAGCTTGTCCATCAACCCACTACAAAAGGTCATCAGGAAATGTATCATTACCGATATTTTCAGGGACCTGGATACTTTCATAAAATCCCATTTGAATGATGCAGGGTTATAAAATAGTGAAGATGAGGCCAAGTCAATTAAATGTGTGTGTACCTGTAGCTTTCATTAAAAATGTACATATTTATTTAAAGTAGTTTTTTGGCCTCATTTTCCCAGTACCTCATTGTTCCTTAGCTAGTGATCATCTCTGAAATTAATACAATATTTTGTTGATAAAGCACCTAGGAAAAAAAAGAGCTATGCCTAAAATTTCTTCTGCCTGCTGAAGTTACTCCTAAATATTGCAGTACCTAAGAGCTAAGTTTTGAGCCCAGCAGCATCAACAGGTGGCTAGGTTCCCTACTTGAGCAATTAAGAAATTATGGTTATTTTAGGTCAATCTCAAAGAGCCTCAAATTGAGCTATATGAATGCAAATACTTCACATAAAAATGCAAAAATTGCATATAAAAATACTGGATTTGAGTTCTTTGTCTCTGAACCTCATGTCTCATTTTCTTTAAAAGCTTAGAAGTGAGTAGGAATCCTGGTTGACAGCCAATGCCACCACTGTGCTTCTTGAATGAATATGATAACCATACTCTATGTCAATACTCTCTAACACCACAGATATGGTGCCTAACCTGTCCAACGGTTGGACTTCTCCAGACAACTGGAAATGAGACTCCGTACTCCCTTTTCTTGAGGAAGGCCTAGCATTTGTATGGGGACTTTGAAAAATGGATTCAATATGTGGCATTATGGCTGGTCCATCTTCTGCAGTGTTCAATTGTTAAATTTTTTAATGATTTTTTAAAAATTTATTAAATAACTTGGGTTGTGCTGAGTGATGTCAATATTTTCTATTTGTATTATGAATGACTATAACATGCTCAAAATACTAGACTACTCTAGTGATTAGTTGCTTTATCTCCAGATTTTGTGATTCATGTCACAGGCACTCCAGAACTGGCCATGAGGCCTGTGTCCAGACTATGCGCACTATCTAGCCCCTTGACCACTCTTGAGGATATCATGAGATATCCTGGTTGTAACTTTAAAGCAAAACAGAAAATAAAACTATCACCGCTTTTCCCCCCCCATTTGTACAAGTTCTCTTTAAACATTAAACCTATTTAAACTATATTCTATGACTGAGGGTGTAGAGGGAACTATTTTTATTACTGTGGAGAATGAATAAAGGTGATTTGGGAAAAGCATTTGAGATTTGTTTCCCCCCAAAATTTTACCTTATATGTGTAAAAAAAGGATATATTTTTCCATAAAGTATTCTTTTCTTTCTTTTTCTGGGAATCATTCTCTTTTTCTGCCAATGTCTGATTAAGCTGAGGCCTACAATATCCAGTGAACAAAAGAATTATGGTTTTAATACAGCAGTGTTTGAGGTTTAAATATACTCTAACTGTTTGCCTACTATTTTTTTCATGCCACCCTTGGGGAATTTTAACAATTGTGACGTGTATGGCTAAGGAGAAGCATCAAGGAATGACAAAGTAAAATGAAGAGACAGATAGAGAAGGATTGAAGGATCAAAGATCAGATAGTGGGAGCTATTGTTTATCAGATTTACTTCTGGAATAATTTGAGATGGAAAGGAACAAGTAGCCAGCAGTTTTTCTTATCTAGCAATCTCATTATTCAGATAGAACATCTCTGAAGAACAAGAATTTCAACAGTACCTCCACCCACTTTTTATATCATTCATTAATCACTTCTCAATCAGAAAGGGTAATCTCCTGTCCCTGGCCCTGGTACACTAAATCTCCTCTTTCAGCAAGTTCCTAATAAGAAAATATGCCTTTCGTGGGTCCCCAAGGTTAAGATTTTCTTCCTCCTTTACTAGTTAACTGCCTTGAAACAACAGGGAAGAGATGCTCATTGTTTTAAGTCAGGTTATTATGCGTGTACAATTTCTTTGCCCATGGTGTCTCTGACAATACTCAGGGCTTACTCTTTAAAGTCCAGTCTCTGCTCACACATGTCCTACAGAGAATTACTAAGTTCTAACTAAACATAGACACTGTGGCTCCAGAAAAAAATTCTTGTGATTTTTTTTCTAGAGATGACGAATAAAATCAGTGTATGCATTTTTGGTTTAGAGATAAGCAGTCAGCTGGGATCTGATGCAATAATATTTGCTGAATGATGCCATTGTGCTTAGTACAATGTTAACACATCAGGTTCTTCATTGCTGGCCAGAGAATTTCAATGTCTGGTTCCAGAGAAGTACTCTGAAAATAAGTAGGGGTGTCCTTGATCCCAGCAAAGAAGTGGTATCAATCTGTGCTGTGTAGCCCAGTAAAAAGAGCAGAGAAATAAAAATTCCTTGCACTGTTTTGTTGTCAATGCCTACTGTAGCTTTTCTGGCTGAAGTCTGGTAATAAAATTTTTGATTTTCAGATTGTTCATGCGTGGGATTATACATCTTTCATTCCATTTCTCTCTGGATATGTAGAGGGTGATTGCCATAGATTAGGTAGAATGGAACCTGGCAATCTAAGCAGAATTTAAATTACTTTATTGCTTATTCACTGCAAAATTACAGCACCTGCCTTTTCTGCGAGCAGAAAAAGTTTTCCAGGATTAGACACAAAATATGATTGTGATTTAAAATGGATCTCTCAGAAATGTACCCGTTTTTGTTAGTTCACCTTCTGTTCTGACTAAATTCAGTAACAACCATACACCAGGCAGACTGTAACTGGAATATAAACACTCTTCACTCCAGTGTACCTGCAACACTGAAGTTTTCTTCATGTAAGGTGTATATTCAGTACCATTCAGCATAACTGAAATAAAATCCTTGCATAGAGACTGACAAATACTACTGAAAATGGGATAAAATCCTGCCTTCCTTCTGTTGTGGGTCTTTATCCATGTGTCCTTTTTCCTCGGAGACTTTTTGCTGCAGACATCCTAGGATGCTGCCTAGAGCACCACTGCCAGCTGCATGATCACTTCACTTCTTCTCCTATTGTGCAACAATCTTTCATTGTCTTATCTTCGCCTCTGGTTTTTCTGTCTTTTTTGTTTGCTCTTTGTTTTTTCATTTCATTGATCCATGCTCTAGCAAGTTCCCACATGGAGAAACAGTCCCGCCAACACCTATCTATCATCCCCATTCCATATAAAGCACCAAAGTGATAATGTGATAGTTTCCCCTGTAAGTTATACCACTTTGTTGTGCTTTTTGTAAGTATCAACTACTTAAGATCTCTTTATTCTATTTTGTGAAATGGCCTGCAGAGTGGGATCTAATATTAATACGACTTTTAAAAGGGACCAAAATTTCATGCTACACTCATGAGATACTTGTTAAGGCTTGTTCTTAGCTGCATGATTAATTATGTAAGGTAAATAACTAATTTATAAATTAAACGTGCATGCAACTTTTTAATGTATGTAAGTAGTTATTTAATTTGTTCAGGTATTCTTTTGGAATTTCCAGTTAAACTATTATAATTAATGCTATTTTAAGAGTAAATGAGTGTAAAATTGCTGATGTCTTTGAAGGAACAGACTTCACTTAGGCAGGAGGTGGTAATTGAAATAATTGAACTTCACATTGTAGTTAAATTTGCCTCCTGCTTCTTTCTTTTAACAGTCACAAAAGAATATGGAATTAAGCCCTTTAAACTCTCCGATGAGATTAATTTCATGTCAGCGTACTTGAGACAAAGGTAAAAGAAAGAAGAGTGCTTCAAATGGGACTTCCATGTTCTTCCTCACAAAACAACTCCTGTTATAACAAATCTTTCTGACAGGACTTTCTCTTTGGATATATAAAAAGGCAAGGCTGCACAGTGTCAGAAACTGGCAAGCCTCAGGACTGGTTTTTCCATATATTTCCAAATGCTTATGTGTCTGTGAGGCCCTCACAGACATAGCCTGGAGAGCCAGACATCCTTCCTGCGAATGCCCTTCACAAAGCTGAGGGTGCATTTCTGTGTACACAGACGCCCAGGCTGTGGCCCTCTCCAGCCACTACCCCACCCCTGATGTGCCTGCTCCGCTCTCCAGAACAACACCCAGACAAGCTAGAGGGGTATTTCCATCTGTCTCTGGCAGCAAAAACAGCTGAGGAGGCTTTGTTCTTGCCTTTTGTCCTGCTTCAATACCATTCGTATGCCTTAACTTGGTCCCCATTGCTTTGCCAGCTGTGCTGGAGTGATCTGGGCTAAAGAAGTCTTCTAAAAAAGGAGGGGTTTTTGTCCCCTTCATAACCTACAGTGCAGACCATTACCCCCTGTTGGTACACCTTGAAGCACTCCAGCAGCACTCTCTGCTGACTGGAAATGGTGGATTCAGTGGTTCAAGCCCTGCTGAGGGCTTGTAGTGTGTGGCTGACCTCTCCTGCAAGAGAAGCAGAAATCATAAGCAATTATGCAATCACCATCTCCGAAAGCACATGGCTGAGCCTAAACACGTAGAGAGAGGGGAGAGGGAGTGAAGGTTGGCTGTGGGTCAGCCAACAGGTTTAGGAGAAGATAGGTTTTGGAATGAAGTGGGGAATATAGAGGTTACAACAAAATGAAAAGTGAAATGGAGCCATGCGATTCCCCATGGGATAGGGATGAGATCCAGCAGACTAATAGGCATTAAACACTATTGTGCTTAATGAATAAATTCCCAGGTAGAAGTCTCCATTTGGACAATACTGTTATCCATTTATCTTCTCTTTCCTATACTGGGTAAGGTCTTTTTCACTTTCTGACTATCTTAGGGTTACTTAAACCATGGTCATGTAATACAAGTTTATACTGTGTCATGTTGTGTAACAATTTGCTTGTCTATTTGATACACCACACAGTTCTTGCAGTAGATGTAAGACCCTGACAAGTTCCCCTCTCCTGGAAAGGATGAGTTCTTCAAACTTATTGAGGTTTCAGTGTGAAACAAGAACTGGTACCTCACAAAGAAAATAATCCCATTGTTTTCTGTTGTTTTTTGACCAAAAGGCTGTTCCAAAGACAAAAGAAAATAGTTTTGCCTAAAATGAGAAGAGAAAGAATGGTTATGGTAACTATGATGATAAAGTTAACAGTAAATTCCGGTCTGTGTTTACACACAGGAGTATGCCTTATGATTGCTTTCAGTAGGGATAACCAGCCACAACCCATTAGGGATGTACATGAAAGGTATTTGTAAGTGGCCCCAATATTAAATGTCTCCTTTTGCTCATAGAATCCTTCAGGCTAAGAATCAGGCTGACCTAGAACCATACCAGGTGCTTCTGAGACCTCTTGGTCAGAGAGCTTTTAAACCATACAGTTTGTACCATTCTGTTTCACATGGGCTTTGGCTGACTTTCATAAACATGTTCACCTTAGTGGCAACAGATTTTCTTTTCTAGTTTGACAGTTTATGTGGTCAGCCTTCACATAAAAATGTTTTGCCTGTATTCCACATTTCTGAAATATTTAATTTAAACTCCTCATTTAAAGTCGAGCTTTGGATCTCATACTTAAAAATGAGTAGAAAAGCTGGCACTTTATTAGAGAAACAGATTTGCCATCTGGGGGCTCCACAGCTGGATGCAAAACTCCAGGTGGGGGCATCATGAGAGTGAAGTAATAGGATTACTTCTTTTAACTTGCTGGTCATATGTCTTGTGATGTAGCCCAGGGTATGGTTGGCTTTTGGACTTCAAATGCTCATTGCCAGGTCATGTTGAGTTTCTCATTCATCAACAGTCCCAAGTCCTTCTCAGGGCTGCTCTCAATCCATTCTCCACCCAGCCTGTACTTCTGCTTGAGACTGACTGGACCCAGGCGCAGGACCTTGCACTTGGCTTTGTTTATCTTCATGAGGTTCATGTGGGCCCACCTTCCAAATCTTTCAGACCTTTGTGGCAGAGACAGAAATGTGCCAAAGAAATAATATTGAGCCTGAGATCTGGATGAATCATCATTTTCTTTTTGATAAACTGATCTTAGGTCAATTGCTGAATCTGGAAGGTAGAAAATCTGGTCATGGAGAAAGAGCCTGATTCTTTTCCTTCTTTTTTTAATATATTTTCTGAATACTCTTTTGTAAAACTGCAGGTTTTGATATGCGATTTTTAATTTATTTTATTTCATTCTATGGAAAAGCAGAAAGAAGAACTCTCTGAAACCATATACTGTGCTTTTCTTTGTTAAGGTCTGTAAGGGTATACTTCAATGAGGTTCTGCTTAGAAATAATGATCTGCTTGAAATTTAATGTATGCTAGAAAATTCAATACTGAAATTATGCTCATTAAATCAAACAAACAACTCCCCAAACCATTTCATGCACACACAGGTCCCTTTACCCACACTGGATAAATAAGCAAAGAATTTCCCTTGCTCATCAGAAGAATTAATTTATATGCCTCATTTGGATAAGAGTTACTTGGCCTGCAGGCATTATAACTACAACAATACATATGTTTACATCACAGTTTCCTCTTAAAATTTTAGAATTCAGTTATAATAGGGACTTCTGGGAATCTAGAAACTGGTAACTTCTGCCTGCCTTGTAAGAGTCTGAAAATTCCTCATGTCACACAGTCCACACATATTCTCTGCATCTAGCCCTGCATGACCCCAACAAAAAGTAAAGCAAGTTTTCTCTTCCTGTAGGCTATCTGTTCAGCTAAGATAGCAATGAATTTACAGGCTACCTAGCTTATCCAGCTAATGTAACAGTTCCTGGCAATTCTGTAAATTGTGGATGAGCTTCATCTCTAATTCACCTGCTGAGACCTCACACTGCAAATATAAACCTTTATGCAAGCATTTGTAATTCAGTTTTAGAGCTCAGTATTATTGTTCCAGGGCCTTAATTTGGATCTTACTGCCTTTCCTTTGCAACACGAACTTCAGTAGGGTCAGTCTTGGTGTGTACTATAGCTTCATAAACCTTATTGACAAGACGTGCTACATTAGGGTCCGGGTTTGGGCCAGGAGTGCTCTTTTGACGTGACTCTCTCGGAGAGACCAGAGATGAACTGACTTCCTCCTTATAAAATTAAGTTAGAAGGTGCACTCCAGGAACTCACCTGCTCTAGTCCAACAGTTCACTGGCTGTCCATGGCACCAGAATAGGGCTAGTCTATAATAAAACACTCAAAATATGTATATTTGTGTATTGTTACCACGAGTAGGTCCTCAGACCTAATTGTTTTACGTATAAATCTGCTTCTATTGGCACCTCTACTTCTTGCTAATGGAAATGTAGCCTCAACAGCCCTCAGATTTGTTAATTTCTGTGCTATCTTTACGTGACTTGTTGTAACTAAAATGGCTAGAGGCAAAATACTCAGTTTGATAAATTTAGCTGCAGTTAACATAAGCAGTTACCGCTTCTCTTTATATGTTGCTGATGTAAAAGGGATTTTTTAGGCTACTGATGATGTGAATGCCCATAATTGTAGTTCTAAGAGTGTGTAGGTGTAGGACTAGTAAAAAGGGTTATGTTAATCTGAGAAAATAGGTTTGAAAGAAAAGTTAGGAAAGCATGAATCCATCCTCCTGTCCCAAATCAAGAATGATTGCATGCAAAGCATTCCTGGTCGGTATTTGTCGAATCTAGAAAGACTTAGATTTTCTTATTGTATAATCTAAATTGTAAACACGGTATGCAAAATGTTACAATTTTTTCCTAAGAAGTAATTTAATTTCCACAGAAGCACAAGAGTTAAAAGATACATAAGCAGAATTATATAAATCCTTTTGCAGCATTTCCTTATAATAAGTGGTAATTGGAAACATTTCTGAGTAGGATGCCTTAATGTGTATGCAGCTTTTCAAATTTTTGCCTGTTTGAAATTTTTTGGAAAATTTCAGCCAAAGTGATACAGTAATTTTTTTTTCAAGTCACTTCCTTTCATCATCTCTCTTCTTTGCTCCTCACAAACAGTAGTACCATCAGAGGAAAGATATTTTGTTTTGCCCATGCTATAATGTTCTGAGATTATATCTTTGAAATTCTCTAGTCTTCACAGATGTTTGAAAAGATGTGGGGTTTTTTGTTTGTTTGGGGTCTTTTTTCCACGGGCAACCTTTTTCAATCTCTGTGAAAACTGAAACTGGTGAGTACTTGGTAGAGAATGTTTCAATTTCCACTGTTTAAATGGCCAAACAAATTCAAATGTCATTTTTCTTCAAACTAGTTTTCCTCAGACAGATCCCAAAATGATGCTCAAGCAGCACCTGTACCATCCCTATAGAATAATTGAACGTGGTTCTCATACCTCAGAAATAACCATGCTGAATAACTGTTGCTGCTACTACTTCAGTATGCTTGAGGTCATGGCTACAGAAGCTTCCAAAGCTTTCCCTGAATTGGTTTCTGGTGAGCCTAGTCTCTTGAAGAAGAACAAGTAATTTGTTCTTGCTGTGGGGAATGTAGTAAAAGCAGAGGAGGGAAATGGAATAAATTCAAATTGTGATTAGACAGAGACTGGGTGAGAGTCAGAAAACTGGAGATGGAACCCGTGAAAGCATTTGGTACTGAATTAGGACAAGAAAACAAAACACTGGATTTTGCTGTGACAGTTTGGTGAGGAAAAATAGATACCATGTTGTTTGGATTGGAGTAGGGGGAATAAATGGGAAACTGGAAGTCAACTGTTCGAAAGCAGAATGATGAGAACAGGAATTAGAATTCAAGAGTTAAAGAATGAGCTGGGCTGGTCATCTGTAACCTATTTACAGAACAGGTTAGGCATCTCTTGAATGAGGCAGAATCCTAGGCCTGGGAATTGTGTGAGAAAAACTGTGATTTTTTCATCTGCCTCAGATTCAGCTATACACAGCTAATGCCATTGATCTTTTTTACAGATGTGTTTTGGGAAGATGGCCCATGAAGTCTTCAAAAATTCTATTGAGGACCTCTGTAGAAAGAATTGTGAGAGATTACTCATAATCACATACTACCTTTGTAAAAATGTTTTAAGAGTGTGCAGAAAAGAGGCAAGTTCATTAACTGAGCCTAGTCCATTCTGCACATCAAGTCAGACAGGTTGAAGGAATGATGTGTGCCTCAATTTTTTTTCCGTCTCTGTGTTCTTAATCCAATAAATCTGGACACTTATAGGAAGTGGACGACAGTGGTGAATCACCACTGGTGGCACATTACCTACAAGGTACAACTCCTTCCCAGTGCTTCGTCTGTGGGCAGCACACAGACTGACTCAGATCCATGTACCCCAGGAGCCTGGTGTGAAGTCACAGGACAAGAGCGAGATCCCAGGTTGTGCTGAGAAGTGTAGAGCTGCAGTGGGAGAGAATGGGATGTGAGCGCCGCTAACTTCTGTTACTCTGTGAGATTGAATCGGTCTTCACTCAGAGTAAGATTATGAAACAAAATGTTGCTTTAGCTTATATATTTCTGGAGAGGATGAGAGGTGAGTGATAATGCCTGTACAGACAGTTCTGTCATTTCCTAACTCTGCAATTTCCTAACTCTAATTTCCAGCAGCTGAATGGCAGCTTTAATAATGCTCTTTTAACATTGATTCTTCTGTATGTCATTAATTTGTAATTTTGCAGTCTATCTGTAATTTGAGACATGTATGTATTTAGTTTGCTTCGAGAGATGGGAACCTGCTTGTGATTAATGTGGTGTCTTTTGACTTCTTCATTCAGTGAGGAGTATAATTTGCCCCAGTTCTTTGTTTCTCTCTCTGCACCCATTCCAATACATTGCTATCTTTCCAGATATTGTGATGTGAGAATTAATCCTGTAGAAACTATTCCCCCCTTTTTCCCCAACCCTCTTTCTACCACAGCAAGCCCTGACAATACAGATAGACAAAATAACATATTCATCTTTGTAAAACTACATCAAAGGCTTGCAAGCAACACAGGTAGGAATATCTCAGATTCTTTTGTTCTTCCTTATGTAACTCACTCTCTTTCCTTAAGGTAGCATCCCTTGGGTGTGGAAAGGGAAGAAATAGGGAGATTGGGTTGCACTCAAACTTGAAAAAAATGATTATTGAATTCAGAAGTGTCTTTTTAAATTCTGTACACATGGAGATCTCAAAGAGCTGAAAATATACTAGACAATGATGAAGCAACAGGTTGCTTGTTTGAGCCATTCCCAAAGGTATTGGACATAGGAAGCCCAGAGTTACAGGGAATGCTGAAGCTGGGAGGGAATTGTCT
>WEIT01035564.1:21898-42282 GCA_013389985.1 Dryoscopus gambensis
AATCTGTTCACCAAGAAAGGAAATTTTATACAGAGCATTAGCAGCCTAAATGTTCTCCAGCTTTTTGTAAGCATCCCAGACACGCAGGTGCAATCTGAAAGAAGGCACCAGAGTGGCTGTTGAGAGCTGCTACCCTGCACAGGGAAGAAATTACAAGAACAAGCTTTGAAAATCAAACTGTGCATAGAAGCAGAAGATTTTATTCTTGGATGGTGAAAGCAGATACGTTTTTTTGAGCATTGTAAGAGACTGNTTGCTGTGTCCTGATGCTCAGTTTTGTGCCTCCTATGATGTCTTTAGGAACTAATCTTTGAATACTGAATATAACATAGAATGTAACATGAATATAACTGAATATAACATGAATAGACTGAAGAACTTTGAAATTCAATCAGATACTGTTCTAGATGACATCTGCTTGAGAAATGTATGGGGAAATAAATATATTTTTCCTTGGGACTCCCCTCCTTTTTTTAAACAAAATATTTTAACCATGCAATTTGAGGAATGCTAGAAGTTCTATGAATTTGAAATAAAAGGTGACTGTTGCTTTCATTCAGTGACAGTCCCTAAGCTGTGCATTATTTCTGCACAAGATGTGGTATATGTTGAAAAAAGGGTATAACTCAGAAATACAAAAATGCTTGAATACACATCTGTCCTAGTATTTTCTCAGTGGTTCCTTAGGCTTACAGCTGAAATGTAAACCTGAGCCTGAACTTCATCTTTCATTGTTTTCTGGCTCCTGAATCTCATTATACATTTTTAAAATTGTTATCATACAGAGCTAAAAGACACAAATATTTTAGTTACATGTATTTGCAGAAGCTGAACAAGTAGTATCTTAGCTTTCTAAGTAATTAACTAATTAGAGCTCATTGACACTTTCACAGATGGATTTTTCAGGTTACAAGTTATTTTGAAAACATTTTTAATCCCTTCTAACTTGTGACTCAGTAATTTTTAAATTGTGTACTGCACAGCATGACATAATATTTCAGTAATGATCTCACCAATGCTCTTCACAGAGATAAATAGCAGCTCTTCAGTAATCTTAGTATTTGCTGGCTTAAGCATCCAGGAATCACAGTGATTTTCTTATCTATGAAATCTATCTTATCTATCTTTCTATATCACTGTGCTGAATGTACATGCTTAATTAGGTCATTTACTATGACCCCAGGATCTTTCTCAGTGTGGATGTGTTTCAGTCTGTGGTCTACATTTTCACAGACTTGTAGGATAGTTTGGATTGGAAGGAACCTTAAAGAAGGGTTTCAAACTCCCCTTCCATGAGAGGGATATCTTCTACTAGACCAGGTTGCTCTTACATCCCATTTTGCTCTCAGTTCTTGTTTTTGTCTTTGCAAATTTCATAGTTTTCAAAACAAATACATCTGGAGCAATCAGATTACTCTGCATAGCATCTCTATACACTGTAACTTGGCACTCTACTGATTTTCATGTTCAGACTGCATATTTATAGCATTTACCATTTGTTCATCTATCAGATACCGTCACTGTTTACAGCAGTAAGGGAGAGTTTGTAGACATTTATTGAGATATTAATGAAATGAAGACAAAACCAGATGGATTAAAGTTGTGTGGCTGAGGCAGCTGGTGCTTTCCATTGTTTGTTCTGTAGCAGATCTTGCTGCAACAAATGGCAGGCCAAATTGAAGCAAACATGAACCAGTTCTTGAGCTGAAGCACTTACAGTCAAGCATAGTAAGGTAACTGAAAATGCGTATCAGGGTACATGACAGTGCTGCATTTGGTTTGGTGCTATTCTACCTTCCTTTCTAGCAACGGCAATCAGGGAGCATAGATGGGTGAATATCCTGTGGCAGGAGCATCTTTAGCCACTAAATTGAATACATCAACTTCTACAAGTCAAACCTAAGGTGCATCCTTTGCTACAAATGCTCCTTCTATCTGGAATGTTTGCAGGAGGGTAATAGTGCTTCATATGCTTTTGTTCTGGATTTTGCTGTTGAGTTCTTTTCTTGCTGCAGAAAGAAAACTGTTTCTGTGAGGAGATAGCTGGTGTACAGTGATAGAGCAAGAGCTGAGGGCATGGGATTGTGTTTGAGCTCTGTGATGAAAGAAATGTGTTACTGTCAATGCACCTGGCTTTGAATGCTCTCTGCATTCAAAAAGACTTTTTACTGTTTAATTTGAGGCAAAGAGTGTGCATGCCTGAAAAATAATGCATTATCTACCAGGTGCAAATATAGGATTTTGCTGCTTGAATGTGTTGTCATTCAGGTGTGGGATGTCATTGGAGTGGGCCTCAAGGTTTTGTTCATTAGAGACTGTTTAATTGCTAGGATGTAACATGGAGTTGCATAACAAAATCATGGCTTTGGAAGGCTGGCCAGAAAAGCTACGTGATTGTGTGTGTCTGCATACAGATGCTTCCCACAGCCCATGTGACCTATAGGCTGCATTTTTTGATCTTCTGTGCACCAGCATTTGGAATATTAAATAGTGAACCTCAAAATAAGAAAATGAAGGTTTTCCACTCACAAATAATATTTTGAAACCGTGCAGCTAGATAAAGTCCAATTTAGAACCCTGGTGACCAACTGTGGTGATAACTGATTGCAAATACATAGATAAAAACATTAGAATTAGAAGAAATGTGCCATATAAACCAGAATGTCTTCAGTAAATTCAGAATAAATTATTCATATAGCCATGTACATTATGATTTCATGACACGATAAAGATATCCCTTTAAAAAACAACAATGACCAAATAATGTCTAATATTATTATCATTTAGAGGACACTATTTAATTTGCAATACATTTTAAAGGTTCTTTTTAATGCAACACCTATCTGATATAGTACTGATGTGGAAGTTTATTTATGGGTGTTTTTATAAGATCTGAGTTTAAAGCAGAATATTTTTGTTTGCATTGGTAAATAAATTATCACTGTCTTGTCTGGGGATTCTTGGTAAACAGGCTGAGGTATTTTTTTTTTCAATCTCATTTGTTTTTCAGTAATAAAATGTAAACAATTAAACAACTTATTTATGAAAAAGTAATTGCAATAATAAAAGGCAAAATAAAAGAAGATGCTAAAAAGATGCTAGGGAAATGTTTTGTTGGTTTATTGGTTGTTTTAATGAGACATTCTAGCAATGCAGTCTTTTACAGGTCTTCCATCTCTTACTGATGTGTTGCATCAACATTCATGAAAAGTAATTTTTCACCGAACTGTTGTTATCTGCTATAATATCTACTTGCCTTACCCACTGATACAGTTTTTTCCCCTGAGTATTAAAACAGATCAGGTAGAATGCTGACATACACACATTCTGCCCAGAGGAAAATCCTTCACATTCCCTTATTTAGGAATGAGCTTTTAAAACTCATTCAATCTGTAAATGACCTATCTCAAACTAAATGGAAAACAATACCTGTCCTGTACTGGCACACTTGAGTTTTCAAGGATAAATTTATGTTGTGCTTTTTCATGTAGTACTCTATTCTCCTATTTACAATCCCATTTCCCAGATATTTTCATGCTGATTATTGCATGATCTCAGTGGCTCAGTGGAAAGAGCTAAGCCGAGAGTTCTTCCTCTGAAAAATGTATGTCTTGTGGTACCCTTTGTTTAAAAGTGCAGCAGCTGTGGTGACAAATACAAATTTTCATACTGAATGAGTACAAGGCTTCGACCCACCACCCTCCTTATATGGGAAAGTTGACTATGGTCTTCAAGAGGAGAGAAGCATAAAGGTCATGAACGTGTGATGTGCCATGCAATGCAAAACATTTTGTACTAGGTTTATGAATACTTCATATGGCATTGGCTGTGAAGTGAAATTATCGAACATGACATTACGTTTTCTTTTATGAAATGAAAGAGAAAAGAGAAGCAAAAATATGTGAGAGGCCAAATAACAGAAGGTGGCATATTTCCAAACTAATCTGTGAGTCTGGAGGTTGGGAAAGCTAAACAGTTGAAAACTCTCTCTAGAAGAAGGAAAAGGGAAGTTTCTCATACACCCTTGCAGAGACTTGATGCAGTTGGTAATGATGGTAAGTGCTGCAGGAGCTGGTAAGCCTCAAAGAATTAAAAAATGCATATAGACTGCATATTCTTTGATTTTTTTTTTTTAATTAAAAGTTATGGTTCTTAACATAATGTTTAGTTTTAAGAAGGCCTTTATTGGAAATTTGTTGATTGCTGTTCACCCAGATAAATGCCTCTTAAAGTGATTTGACAGCCTTGTGTTTTGCTGTCAGGATGCTAACAGCTTTCATTCCATTCTTGCGCAGCATGAGATAGGGAGGGTTGCCTTGTGCAGAGCACACACTGGCAACAAAGCTGTTGGCCCATAAATAACATTATTTCTGTAGCAGGGGCATATTTCAAGTAAACTGTGTTACTGTATTACTGCCTGTGTTTCTGTTAAATAAGAAATGTTACATATAAATCTGTTTAGAGATATGCATGGTAAATATCAATTGATGTTGTGCATCAGCAGGAACTCTGCATATAGACAAAAAGCAAGTAAAACAATTAAAATCATCTGAACAAACTTAAACTTGAATTTTGCCATACTACTCAAAAGACATTACCATTTTTTTAAAGTTCCTGCAGTACCACAATAAGGGTCAGGGAAGGAAAATGGAGGTCTCAGAAAGAAACTGAAATTCAAGCTCAATTCTTGCCAACAGAATGCTTATTTTCAGTGTTTTTAGATGGCAGCTTTAGATGCCCTAAGTCTATAGCTGATATTTTCTGCTCTTACAGGTTGTAGCTGGCCTTTATTTTCCCCAGCTGACTCCTGTCTACTCTGTTCACTGCCTTATTCCTAGCAGCTTTTTTAGCACTGTTAGAGGCATGTCTTATCTTTTCCCAAGGCTCCCATGTTTTTCATCTTTACTGATTTTTCATGAAGCAAAAATGGGTATAGATGTATGGGAAGAGATTTTTGGAGTACTTCAGAATTATAGGATTAATCTTACTGTATTTTAAATTAATAATACAAAAGAAGATGGAGGACAGTTTGAAGGCAATTTTGAAAAGCCTGTCAACGTAGTGTTGTTTTTCTTTTTTTTTTTTCTGTTTTAGTTATGGTTTGCCATATCTTATCTTTTTCAAATGCTATGTTCATTCCCATTTTAGTTTTCTGATCACGGTTTCCAATAATGAATATGTCATCAACTAAGATTGTGGGGTTTACCTGGTCTTTATTTCAGCAAGAGAAATGAGACTCTGTGTGTGTACTGGGTTTGTGTGGCATGTTTTCAGTAGTGGGGCGCTGCAGGGATGGCTCCTCTGTAGAGAAGAATCTGCCAGAAGATTCCCCCATGCTTGGTGAAGCCAGTGCCAGCTGTCTCCAAGACAAGCCACTGGCCAAGGTGGTAGAGCCTCTCGTATAACAGATTTAAAGAGGAGAAGACAGAGGAGTGAGACCACATGAGAGGAACAGTCCTGCAGACGCCCAAGTGCAGAAGGAAGGGATGCTTCAGGTGCCAGAGCAGAGATTCATTGGCAGCCCATGGGGAAGATCATGGTGAGGCAGCTGTGCCCCTGCAGCCCATGGACATCCACAGTGGAGAAGAGCTCAACCTGCAGCCCCTGGAGGGTCTCATCCCAGAGCAGCTGGATGCCCAAAAGATGCTGTGACCATGTGGGAAGCCTGCACTGGAGCAGGCTCCTGGCAGGACCTGTGGAGTCATGGAGAGAGAAGCCCACACTGGAGCAGGTTTGCTGGCAGGACTTGTGACCCCATAGGGGACCCACACTGGAGCAGTTTGTTCCTCAAGGATTGCACCCTGTGGAAGAGATCCACAGTGGAGCAGGAGAAGAGTGTGAGGCGTGGAAGAGACAACCTGATAAACTGACCACAGCCCCCATTCCACATATTTCCAGTGCTGCTAGTGGGGAAGAGGTAGAAAAAGTCAGGAGTGAAGTTGAGCGTGGGAAGAAGGGAGGGGTGGGGAGATGGTGTTTTGAGGTTTGGTTTTATTTCTCATTATCCTACTCTGATTTGATTGGTAATAAATTAATTTTTCCCCAAGTCTAGGCTGTTTTACCTGTGACAGGAGAGTGATCTCTCCTCATCCTTATTTTAGCCCACAAGCCTTTTGTTGTACTTTCCTTCCTCTGATCAGCTGAGGACTGGAGGGATAGTGCAGCTTCAGTGGATACCTGGTGTCCAGCGAGGGTTAATAGGTGATTTTTTAAAAACTACTAATAGGAATATCAGCTATCCAGACTGACTTTTCCTGTGCTAACAGGATCAGCTGATCTGTTCTTTTTAGACTTGTCAGACTATCTTTGTTACATCGTGGTTCAACCACATTTTTGGTGTTTTTATCTTAAGATTGTTCATTAAAATAATCCCTGAATGCAGATTAGCAGCTTGCTATGATTTTGGCCTGATCAACTACTTCTGTCTATCACAGAGACAGTGACTACTGGCAAAGTAATAAATATATCATAAATTGCAGGATCAGATCATTAACTGCAATTGTTATGCCTCTAATATGTTATCTACTTCATCACTCTTCTGTCTATGAACTTATCTTGGCTAGAAAAAATTTAATGCTCCAACCCTCTAAGCGGCTTTAAATAGCTGTCTTATCTTTCAAAAATGAAACTAGATTGTTCCCCAGCTAAGGAATTTTACCTCCAAAACAAGCTGGTCTGAGTACAGGGGGACGTTCTTCAGTCATGCACAAGGGATGGCTTAAAACCTATTTATTAACTCTGCAGGGTAAAAACTGTGGACTTCATATCTCTTGACAATATAATATCCTGGATATCCAGCAGGACCATGAAACTCAGCTTCTTGTTCTTTAACTGTCTGAAAGATGGAAAAATAAACAGCGTTGTTTTTGATAGGAAAACGCCAGTTAAGTGCCTTTTTTTTTGTAAGAAACATCTGAACTATACTGTCTGTAGTTTTCTTTTCCTCAAACCTCTATCCAGTTAGAAAAGCCTAACAATTTTCATAAACCAATTTGTCTCCAAAATATTCCAGCATTTGAGCATAGGTTTACCTCACCTCCCCATCACAACATGTAAAATACTGTAGTACAAGTATTTTTAATGCTTTCTGGGACTGTCTGCAGAATTCCCAAGCAGGTAATATTCCTCTCAAAAAATCAGAGTGATGAGGTATTTAATCAGAAACCCCTACTTTTTTACCTTAAGAGTACATCTGTATGTGTATTACAAAGTACATATATGTATATAAAAATAAAGCACACACACATATGAAACAGGCTGAAATTATGACTGGAGACATATTTCCATATGCTTGAATTTTTGTATTGATAATGCATGTGTGTATATATATATTATTTACTGTATGCTAATGAAATTCTCTTATAAAATAAAAAAAATCTTTTTCCCTAGTGCCTTTATGGTTCATCATATAAAATCTGAGTGTTTAATGAGTATTTCATATTGACATGATTCCAGAAAGTGAACATATCTATTTTATAGGGAAATGATGTGAACCAAAAGACTACATTCTATTAAATTTTTCGCCCATTTTGTGGTTCCAAGGACTTAAATTTTGGTGGTGTAGGTTAAATGAAACTTCTTTTTACAGTGAATTCAGATGTTGCTGTGAGCCATAAGAATTTTTTAAAAACTTGTGCTGAAGATCAATTCAAGTCATTTCCATCAACATTTACAAATTGCTGCCGTTTGTCTTGCTTCTTTCCCTGGATGCTGTTCACAGGTACATGGATTGAAGCAGGAATGCTGTGGCAGTTCGATGCTGGTTAGGTGCCAAGCACCACAAAAAAACTATTCACTTACTTGCCTCTGCTATAGCTGAGCAGAGAAGGGGAAATTAAAACTTCATCTTCATGAGGTGAAATAAGGATTACTGAGGAAAAAAAGAAAACTTCAAGGCAAAATAGTTTTATGGTAAAACTTTAAACCTCCATAACCAGGAGATAGGAAAGTAGGAGATGATGAATGATGGGAGAGGTATTGTAAAGTGAAATTTTCCAAAGTGTTGGAGGTGGAATTCAGAGCAATGCCTTTTATTTCAATAAAAAAATTAAAAAACAGTAAAGTTCAGGTGCAGTTGGGGGTGGGGATCAGGGTAGGTAGATGGAAAAATAAGAATAAGGGTGAGCTGTTCTACTGCAGCTGAAAACCTTGAAATTCTCCAAATAGATTTCCCCTCTTCATAACAAGAGGTGAGTAAACTTTCGTCAGATGAAAGATTCATGATATTTTGCAGGTGTTGAACTGGAGAAAATAATAGAAAAGCTTGGGACATTTCACGACTACCTTACATATCCTATATTAATTTCCCTTTGCAAACATAGTATTCAAAAAGTGAGAGTTCAGTTTAGATGTGAAATCGCCTTTTTTCTAACTTAAAAAGCAGTCTTTTGTTTGAGCTGTCACTGCACCATAATTTATCCTCCATTTATTATAATGTGCATTCAGTCACACTTCATTTTTTACTTCCAAGAGTTAATTAGTATTTTAAAGTCTTTTGTATACTTACACTCCCATGGCTGCATAATTACAGTTTATAATGAATAATCTCTGAGTTTTGATTGGCTACTCTGGCTTTCATAGTTTTACAGATAAACCTGAAAATAGAAAGTACATTATTCCCACATTTTTTAGGAAAAATTTGTTTCACCTAGTTTAGCCATCTGAAAGCTAAGTGTCTTATCTACCCTTCTTGACAAGGCACCTCCTATGACTGAGGAAAGGTGGGTAATGGATGGAACAGCTTGCCTCCATCATCATCACTTTTCACACATGAATCAGAGCATCACGGGAGAGAGGACCCTGCTGTCTAATGAGGAAAGACGAGTAATCTTCAATATCAAAGTCATATCATTATCATATCATTTTACCCAGTAGTCTGAGAAGGACCTTTAACTTCTTCAGGTTAGACCTTGTTGACCACAGCTCCAAATATTCTCTGTTCTGCTGAAAATACTGAAACCTTTAGTTGTCTATATATATCTTGAGCACATACTTAAACACTTGCTAGAATATCTTCCTAAAATAAGGACATTCAAGCACGTATGTATGAAAAACTGCGGAGTGTTTTTGGTTTAAGATCCAGAGTGGAAGTGGTGTGTGCTGCGCAGAGCTGCTTCTCAGAACTAGAGTATGGTTTAATATTCATGCCTAAAGAAAGGAAGGCTGATTTAGGTAACATCTCAAGAGACAGCCGTGCAGGTTGCAGTGCTCTGTGCAGTTCTGCAGTCAGAAGTGCTGTGCTAGACATTATATATTATTCCAATCTGTGTGAAGTAGAAGTCATTTCTGGCCTGAGACTGGCCAAGGGTTTTCGTGGCCTTTTGCTCTCATCAGAGTAATTGCAGATGAACTGTGATCTCAGCCTCTCTAGAAATGGGGTTTGTTTATATTAAAAGTAATTCTAGAAAAATTTGGAAATATGTTTAGGCAAATCAACAGCAGTTTTTCTTCAGTATTATCTGTTTTATTCATGTGAAGGCTATAGGTCTCACCTAGCACTGTTATTGCCTTTGTGTGATCAATGGAACTTATTGAAACTATTGCTAGCTGAAAATGATTTAAATGAATGGGTGCAGACAGGAATTTGTAATTTGTTTCATTGTGAAAGCATTTTATCATCATTAAAACAATAAGTATACTTTTTTTATTGATAGAAATGCATAGGCATTTATTCAAATTTTTTTCCTGGACAAAATTAAATCATTAATTAAATTTAATTTAAAATTAAATTAAATTCTTTAATTAAAACAGTTTCTCTTTAACATATTTTTATAGGAAGTTTAAAAAATAAAACAGAACATTTGGAATTAAAATGTTTTTAAAGAGCTTTACAAATCTGAGTGGTACCCTTATGTAGGGAGTTGGAACTGAGTTGATGGACAAGCTTTCAGGCCAATGACGCTTTTGGGATTTGCATACTTAAACCGTGCAGAAGCGTGGGAATTTCCTTTTCTTTTCCAGCTCGCCTGCTGGAAGGTGGGGGTGGCCTCTGAGCCTCTGGGCCTTGGCCTAGGTTGGGCCCTTCCCCCCACCTTCCGCTCTCCCCCTTCCCCCAGCGTGGCGGCACGGGCCCCAGGTCACTGTGGGGAAAACCATCCCCGAGCCGCAGGCAGTTTAAAACAGCCATGAACTGCCAGACAGCTAAAACCACCCGGCACAGCTTCTGGGGACTGGCGGGGCTCCCCCTTCCCCTTCAGACGGCCAGCGCGGCCTCACATGGACCCTTCAGGAGCTGGCGGAGCTCTCTGCAGCCAGCACAGCTCATGTCGAATTGAAAGGAACATCATACACAGCTGATGAGGACATCTTTTCTTCCGAGTCAGTGAGAAAGAAAAGTAAAGTAAGTCACATGAAGGAGAAGAATATGGCAGCTCCAAGGTCAGAGAGAAAGAGAAAGTAGGCCACATGGGATGAAGCTAAAAATGGCGGTGGGAAAAGAGGGTGGAGGTGCGCCCAGCATGAAGCTTTATTAAAAATGTTTTTTGCCGGCTATGCTAAAGAAACTGTAATATCACACACTGTTTGTGTCTCTTTAATCTGTTTTTGAAGTACATGGGGAGATGAAATAATCCACGCCTGTGAAAATAAGAAATGCCTAAGCCCGCTTATATAGTTGTGAAGAGGCTTTTAGAGATTTTGAAGGAGAGAGCCTTTGTTTTCAGGCTAGAATAATTCATCTTTAAAAAGACCAATAATCCAGTGTGGTGGCCCATGACTGGCAGTGTGAAGGGACTGTGAGATTTTCATGGGAGAGATATTTTTTCACATCAGTAAATTGTGTTTACTGAGTGGATTGCTGAGTTCTGAAAAATTCCATGGCATAGCAGAAGAAACCCTTTTCCTTAAGCATAAGAAAGAGACTTTTAAGAACTGTAACACTGACCAAATCCCGTGTTTTGTTATCCATTGTGCAAGTGGGTTAGAAAGAGGAGGTGCTGGAAAAAAGGGGGGGTTGCTTTAATTTCTTATTATTTCTTTTTTTTCTTTTAATTCTGTTAGCAATAAACTTTCTTTATACTGCAACTGTTTAAGTTTGAACCTGTTTTGCCTTGCAATTTCCAATTTTCCTCAATAATCTTTAATTTTTCCCTTAAAATAACAGATTTCGTGGGGCTTGGCTTTTAAACATGCAAACCACGACACCTTATCTTAAACAAATGTATCACCATGCAAAGAGAACCAACTACGTCAGCCCTCATTTTGGTACTGTTTTGTGTTCATAGAGTTATGGAGAAGGTCCCGCTTAGTTCACATCACAGTTTATGCTCTAGAGGGACTATGAAGCTTTACATTTAGTTGTTTCACCTGTTTTTTTCTTCCTTTAAAAATTGTTTTACTGGATGATCCTTTGGGAGAACTAATTAAAAAGCACATATAAATATAAAAGCATATATTACTATCAATATATTGATAGTACTGCTTATTCAATTTTTATATTTTACTTTTTATTAGTAAACTGTGAAGAAATTTTAAAAGAACTGTATTGTGGATTTTGTTTTTTTTTTAATTACTGGTAACTACTTACTCAAATGACACTTGTAATGTGATGAATGTGAATCCTTAAGGAAGGATTGTGAGGCTGAAAGACCCTTACTTTTAAAAAATACGCCAGTTGGTGTTGTAAAAAAATTACTTCTACCTCCAAACCTTGTTTTTCCTATCACCTTAAGCTGGTATCACCATAGATACAAAAATGTTACATGGCAGAATATGTTTACACACAAAAGGGATAAAACTAAATAAAGGACAAAAATGAATCAGTGTGGAGATCTCTGCCTCTGTTGAAGCCAGACATCAAATTGTTCAAAACAGGAAGGATATGATCCTCTGTTTCCAGTGCTTCATGAAGTGTCCTTTAAGCAGTGAAAGTCCATATTGATTTTCAAGCAGGAACTGCAAAAAATGTTCATGTTCACAAAAGTACTACACTGTGAATAACAAGGTCTTGACAAAACTGACTCTTAGAATAATGTGGTAGATTATCCTCAAAGATACCACATGTATTTTCCCTATACACATTTATTTTCTTCAGATGAGAATGGAATGATTTTACCCTCTTACATTTTCAGCCCCTTATTTTACTGCTTTCAAATACCAATTATATGGTTCCTGTATGAAAAATTTTCTGACATGACTTTTACTTGTGGTATACAAGAACTTTTCCACTTGCTGAAGCTTATTCTTTTTGCACAATGAAAAACAATTGCAGTCTCTTTAAAATAATGATCTCTTCTACTGAAGAAAATGTAATGAATATAGTTCTGACTTATTCTAAATTAAAAACTATTTTAAGCTATTTCAAGCTATTTCAAAACTTATGTCTCTAAAACTTTAGCACTTGGCCAAAAACATACCCAAGTAGAATTACCATTTTTTATTACCTAGTCTCTGGTGCATAATTTTGTGAGTTTATTGATTTTTAATCCACTTTTAAATTGTTATAGCTTCCATCATCCATGCTATTTTATTGGGAAGTCATGTTTTGTTTGTCTCTAAACCCATACATGGATCCTTTTTATCAATGAAATTTTGAATAATGCATATTGTGTATGGTCACAGTCTGCTTTCTGTCTTGAGCAGAGAGTGTGAGGACCTTCTGAGGAGATCTGAGGGCATTTTCCACTGTTCCAGAGCAAATAAAAGTGTTAAGTATTGTCGTGTTCTACTATGGCGAACTGCAAAGAGTTCTTTTAAAAATGGATGAATGGAATGAAGCCAAATGAGGCAAACCTTGTATCTGAGAACCCTTTATTGATAAAAACAGGAGAGGAAGAAGGAGTTGTCTCAGCGGAAGAGGACTAGAAGAGAAAAGAAGAAAGGAAAGTGGAAAAAGACGGGGGGGAGAGGAGAGAGTGGGGACAGAGACGAGGGTGTTGCCACCAGTAGGGCAGTGCTGTCAGCGTCTGGGTGGCAGAGGGGTATGCGCACGGCCTGCCTGTCTATGGCTGGTCTGGATGTTAGCGAGCCAGAGAAGCGCGGCTCCACAGGTGTGGCTCGTGTGGTGATGCCGCCAGACATGCGGTGAGTGGGGCGCTCAGGCGGGAGGACCAGGACCCCTGGACAGGCTTGGACTGACCGGCTGGATGAGGGTGACAGGGCAGGCGGTGACGGCTGGGTCGGCACGGCGGCAGAGTTGGATGCAGGAAAGGACGCGGGGTGAAGTGGCAGGAAGGCGGTCAGGAGCACAGGAAGGCAGGACAGGTGCGAGGGCAGGCAGGCAGGCAGGCAGGCAGGCAGGCAGGGGCCAGGGCAAAAGAGGGAGCGAGCACTAACAGCAAACCATAGCAAGCCCCAGATAGCAGCGGCGAACCCTGACGGAGTTTGTTTTTATATGCCCCTGGCCCCTCCCAAAGTCTGCCTGCTAGCAGGGATCCATTGGTCCAGTCCAACCACCCTGTGCCGGCCATTGGTGGAGGGCTCCTCGCAACCTGGTTGGAGAAGCCCCTCCACGGTGTCTCTTACTGCCTGCCTCGTGTGGGGTGTTGCCAGGTGAAGTCCCCCCAGAGACAAGGTTTCCCCCACTCCTGGCGGCCTCCTGCAAGTGGCACATGTGCACCCCACCTCCACATGCCTCTGACAGCCCTGACAACCGGAGTTGAGGCAAACTAAAATGGCCGAATTAGCTCCTGACAAGTATCATGAACAAAATGAAATGTTTTAAGAAGAGCATTTTTAGAGCGATGCTCTCCTGCCACAATAATTATCAACAAAACTCCTCCACATATGACAGTGTCTCTGAAAACCGTCTCAACACTTTGTGCCCATTCATCTGAATATTAAAGTGTTCACGTCTGACACTGTGGGACTGGGGCCTCCTTGCCAAAACAGGCAAACAATCAGAAGTTGGGTCCAAAGTGGGTTTCTCATGCCCCAGTGAGCACAGTAACCAGGGATAATCCCCACAAAGATGCAGTGCTGGCTCTGCAAAGAGCAGCGCTGTCATTTTGTGTTTTTAGAGGTTGTCTGCTTCTTGCTGGAAGGAATAAAAATCCACGTAAGAGGGATTCTGCTTTTCATTTTGTTCATGATTCCAACATAGTGGGCTTTATTACCTCTCTGCTAGCTTTTCTATGGGCTGCTAGAAGTTCTAGTCAGAATTGCACATGAGTGGCACACTGCTTTCCTGCTACTGCCTCAGAAAGATTGCAATGGAAACTTCCTATGTAAAGTTGAGTCTAACATTGAAATCAACAGCTGACATATGAAAAGACCCTTTCTTTGTTTTGTCCCTGCTCATTGCAGAGGGATTGAACTAGCTTGAACCCTTTAAAGGTCACTTCTAACTCAAATTATTCTACGATTCTATGATTTTAAAATTTTATCTGCTGAATGAGGTATTTGGGAATTTTTTTGCTTTTAATTTAGATGAGTAATTGTCTTTACTTCTTTTTTTTTTTTTTTCCTTAGGGAGAGAAGGACAGAAAGAGCTGCTTATTTTTTTTAATATTTAAACAATGCAAATGGTTGTTCATTATTTCTGAGCTTTTGTTCATGTTTTACTAGTCCAGCCCATCTGAGCACCTGCTGGATTACAATCTTAAAATAATTGCTAAAACTCATGAGAAATGTTGTGTTCCAAACCAAACTCTAGAAAGCTATTATATCAAAGCCAAACAAATAATTAAATGAATCATTACTTCCCACCTAGCACTCATTGCACTGTTATTGCATAATAAACCCATCTGAGTGGAAGGAGAAAAAATAAATCCCGAGAGAAATCAAGTCTATATGCTTGAAATGACTAGAATCCATTTGAAGAGAAACAAAAGCAAGAAGGAATGATGGTGGTGATCAATATTAGCCTAGAAAATGTCTTTTATTATACCTCTCCTTGCTGCTGTATTGCCTTTCCACAGCAATTCATGATTTGAGCCTGCACAAATCTAGTAGCCTGACTCATCCAGGAGATTATTTTCTTCTACTGCTGCCATTGATATCTCTGCCTTTAGCCTCAAGATCAGAAAGAAATAAGATAGTATTACTATGCAAAAGAGGCATGAGATGGGGAGTCATAGTACCTGAACTCTGAATCCCACTTCCTAACATGCTTGCTCTTAAGACCAACTTTTTATTTTGCCCATCTTTACTAACAACGTCATCTGAGAAGTGGTAGGGTAATGGTCACAGCTCTTAATGACTTGGTAGGACTAGGGATGCTTGATGTCTTCCAAACCAAATGCATGGATGCTGGAATTTCGGGCCTCTGAACACGAAAAGAGAAAAATGCCTGGTGCTATAAAGCACTCTAGTCCTGGTCACGGAGCAGGACAAGGCCATTGTTTCAGATTCTCAACTTCAACCTTGTAGCTGTAAAGTGTAGGAGCTGATGGGGCCATAGCATAAATGACCAAAGCACGGTGTTGGTGGGACTGTCTCTAAGGATAGAAATCCTTCCTAGGTTATGGTGACAGAAAAGGCCTCTCCCAGGATGCTTAGTTCCATTATGTTAATATACCCCAGTTCTGCTTCTCCGGTTGGCCAGTTGGCCTTCCTACCCCCTTCTACCCTATACATCCCAAATCCAGAAACTTCTCCTTTCCCTGCTCTCCCATTGGCCCTTGTTCCTTTGCCACTCCCTCAGAGTTTTCCTATTGGCTCCTGTATCCTAGCCCCGCCTAGGTACCACCCCCATGCCCTCAGACCATTGGTCCCAGATGCTTTCCCACCCCCATATATAAGCTTGGACCTGCTACTGTTCTGTGTTTTTTTGTCAGTGGAAACCTTCACGTGTGTGGCTGAATAAACCTCTGCTATGGAACTCTACATGAAGGCCCTTCCCATCTCTTTGCCATCAACTTGTTGGAGAAGCTATCTGGGGGTGTGTGTGTGTGTGTGAGTGCAGTGGCTCTGCTGAGTGGCCTTCTGCTGGAGACACTTCCAGGAGGTCATGGCACCCCACCAGAGCACCCCCCCAAATCAACAGTAAAGCAATGAAGCAGGAGGCCTACAGATGCTGTTTTAGTAGCAGATGTTAGAAAACAGTCACTTTGCCTCTAACTTGCGCTGGCCCTATCACTGCCTTTTTATTTCTCATCATGCTATTAGCAATCTCCTCCAGGAGATGCAGGACTGGACCTTGCAGTAGGAGAGCAGGCAGCTCCAGCAGCACCTGGAAGGAGGGAGGGAAAAGTGAAGGGTCGCCAGGGCAAATAGCAAAGGACTATACAGGACCTGAAAGTAATCTGAGGCATGAATCTCTGCTGTGGGAGTTCTCTTGTGTTGCATGAGGCTGATAAATAGGAATTTTCAGTTGGCTATCACTCAGTGCATAATGGAGGGAGCTACACCTAGACTGAACAGAGCTGAAATTAAAAATTAGGTACTTGAGCATGTAATAATGTCAAAGAGGTTTCTAGGTATCTTAAATGATGCTTTGTATTTGTAAACTACCTTACCGAACCTGAGCATTTCTTTCTCACAATAGAAACCTGAATTAGGACAGCCATTGAACAGCCATAATTTCCATCCAAATTACTGCCATAAGCAGTTCTTCTTAATGAGAGGAAATCCAGGCATGTATGCTTGAGGTTTGCACAAGGTCAAGTAAAAGCTGATCACCTAAATTTTCAGTGGTTTTATTTTAACAGAGTGGTGCAGAATGACATATCACAACATATAACATTATGTACTCTACTGAGTAATAAGTGGTATTTCTTGGCCCTGTAGCTGTCACAACCATTTCCATACTCCCAGGCTATGGACATATTAACTTAGAGTTCCAAGAGTGGATAAGACACGTTGTACAACTCCAACATGATTTGTGGAATAGAAGCACCACAGGGATAGTGTTATGGTGTCATAATACTTAGCATTTAGAGTAAACATTTGTCTATTTTGACAGACATGACTGGAAAAACACGTGAATTAACAGTATGTGGGAAGAGGTAAAGAGTATATGCACTCTGAAATTAATTACCAACATCATTATTTTGATCAGCCATTAAACTGAAACATATATAACAAAAATGATATCTTTGTAAGAAAAAAGATGATAAGATACACCTTGAAGCCTTAAGTTTTGGCTGCTGTAATTTTACACAATAACTATCCGTATAAGAAGAATTACTGTAATATTCTGGATATTTCAATCGCAAAGTATCATTTCATGATACTAAGCATGGAATATAATTTCAAGAATAAAAAAAATCGGAGATATGAATAAAGGAGAGGTTTGCTACATTATTTGCCAGTGACTATCAGCGAAGTACAGAAAACGTTTGTATGTAGAAACAAAGTGAACCATTTCCAGCATATTTCTGTGCTGAATAATGTCACATTTGCCTGAATATTAGGCTCCCTCTGGTTTGACAAATGTGTTTGAGCTGTCAGATTGTGTCTAAAGGCAGCCACTCAATTCTTTGTTTTTAGTCCCAAATTACACTTGACATTTATTGTTAAACTCAAGGTGCCTCCTTACAAAACCGATTCAGTCTTTGCAACTGTGCACTTTCTACTAACTAATCAATAGATAAGCAGTTTACATGGCCTTTGGCTTCTAGTTCAGTCACTAGCTTTTAACAAAATCACTGCCTTGGAAGCAACAAAGACCTCTAAAGGGATTGAAACAGTCATACATAATTAAGCTTTTTTGCCTGTAAATTTATGCTTTGATACCAGCACACAGAGGAAAAAAAAAATCTACAGGGATTTTGCCTCTTTCATTTAAAAAAAATTCCCATCTCTTCTCAGTTTATGTATTTTCTTTACTCATGGACAGAGTTACTATGCTACTTTGCCAGAGAGAGCTAGGAAAAAAGACACAAATCAGCGGGATGCTTGCAGAAAATGTAGTAGTGGTAACACCTCTCTGTACCTCTCTGTACTTCTCTAGGCATTGTAGAATTTGAGAAAATTAATGGGTTTTGTATCTGGAGGTTGGCTAGGATCCATTGGCTGCAGATGCAAACAGTGGATGACCACTTCCTACCTCTCATTTTTGGCCCACAGGAAATTGCTGTGAAAGTGCATCAAAATGATGTCTTTGATAAGAGTGGAGGAAGAGAGAGAAAAGATGATTCACATTCTCATGTTTGGTATTTCCAATTGCTGAGAGAAGACCAAAGAAATTTGCCTTTCTTATTTGAATGACTTAGTGAGGACTGCAGAACACTCTACTGCTGGTAAGTTGTACTATGTCATAGTCACAATTTTTTCAAATAAAAGTTTAATTTCTAGAACACTGAAGTTAGGTAAGATGTCCACCTGCAATGTACTTGATTTCTACCAGAATTACTTACCTGAAGAGAGCCTTATGCATGAATTGTGGAGTAGCAGCATTTAATAATTTCCTTACTGTGTGGATGGAGATAATTTCCATGAGTCAACAAATAGGTATTCCCCATACTCTGAAATTATTACATTCTCCATAGAGATGAAATGCTTGAAAATATCTGCTTAAAATCAGTAGAAAATGGAAGCCTTTGTACACATGAGATGAATATAAACAGGTGGGTAAAGGGAGACATCTTTGAATTAAAGACCTGATTCACTTTGTGAAGAGGATACTTAGATGTCCTGTCTCAGGTCTGGGAAACCTCAAGTATCTACTGCCTGGAGAATACCAGGATTATTGGAGCACACCCTCTTATGTTTAAGTCTCTGTATCTCCCTTCCTGTGATAAAGTTTAGAGTCTATCTTCATCACATCTGCAGATTCCTCTGCAAAGGCAAAATATTGTAAGTTGGACATTGGAGCAGTGAACACTGCACAATGTACAGAAGTTCTTTTTATGTACTGTGTCTTTCTTTCCCCATTGCTTTGCCATGTTATCCAGGCTCATTCATTCAGTGCTCCAATTTAGGACATTTTTTTCTTTTTATTAAAATCTTCAAAAATTTTCCTGCTTTGCAGTCTGTACCCTTGACATGTTAGATATACTATAAGGAGCTCTTGGAGACCAAAGGCTCTCATGCTCCATAAATCCTTTTGAGACTTGTCACCAGGTGTCAATCATAAGCCTGATAAATCTTCCTACATAAGGCAGTTTAGAACTTTGCAGTAGGTCACTTGAGCTTACAGCATCTTTTAAAAAATTATCTGAAAGGAAAAAATGCTGATGAAAAGCAGAAGACAAATACATCTCAATCCAGTGGGTATCTTTAAAGTAGTTTTTTTCTGTCCCAGTTCCTGTCTTGAAGCCACTGGGCATATGTTTCTTTGGACTACATCAGGTATTTAATAACTAACATAGACACTGTTTTTCACTGTCTTGATTTTCAAGCTGCCAAATTCTGCACTCAAAGTCTGGTCTAAAAAAGAAGGCAAATGCTTGTTTAAGATGGGTCAACAAAACAGAATGTCTCCATGAATGGATTTTGCTAACAGAAGCATCAAGTCTCCACCCCACTGAGTTAAGGAAAAGCTAAGTCGTGTTAAGCAAGAAACTAATGGTAATTGATATCACTCAGTAAAGTATTTTATCCTTGTTCCAGCCAGGTGTTCAAGGTGGGGGGTAATTTTGTGCATAATTATTACTACTAACAACTGAGTACATGGAAAATTATGTGACTGCAAGACATAGTTCATCTTTAACCATCAAAGCTTTTGACAAATATGCAACCAGTTTTCTGTCTGTTAATTGTATAAAATATTGGACATGCATTGGGCAAGGGTGAAAACTGACATTTCTGCATTACAAAAGCAGAATCAAATACTTTCATATTTGACTTGCTCAGAATATTACAAACATGATACCATTAAAATACATTTGAAAACCTGGAATTGCTGAGAACAGATAGTGAATAATTTCTTTCTGAAGTGATTTCAGGTGATGACCCTGCTAAAACAAGAGCCTAACACAGCACAGCTTGCTGTGTCACAAAAGAACTAAAAGTGTCTGCAGTGGAAGCAATCATCATCTAATAAAGATGATGTGGTAAATTTTATGTATAAAAATGTGTATAAAAGCTCAAGGTTATTATTAACAAAATGACTGACAAGTGCTTTTTTTCTTTTCTTCCTTCCTGGAATCACAGTCATGCTGTGTCACTGTTTAGAGGTGAAAACCAAATGGCTGGAACAAAGGATCAAGGAAGTATAAGTCCTTTTGGCTACTTCTGTCATTCAAATAATCCCTGACTAATTACAGGACCAAATTATTCAACCGCAAGAAAATACAGACCTTTCTTTCATCTGGGAGGTGGTTGAGAGTGTGCACCACATCACATCAGAGTACCTCTGAGGCTTCCATATAATGGCTTGCAAGTTAGCAGGGATCCTTTCTGAGCTCAAGAAATCCTAGAAACTAATCAAAATGTTCTTGCTTTGAGGTAAAAAAATGCATCCATATTTCTTTTTTTAAAGTACTTTGGTAATTAATTTTTAAGAAAATCTAACCTGCAAAAATAATTCATTTGTATTTCAGGAATTGCAAAGATTCAGAGTG
>WEIT01035565.1:1440-11978 GCA_013389985.1 Dryoscopus gambensis
CTTTGCAATAACCAACCATAAAATTCCTGAAGGGATGCTAAACCTGGTTCACTAGAACTTAATTATTAGAGGATAATGTACACCTTAGTGTCATTCACTGTCAAGTATTGGATGTTGTGCTCTAAGTGTAGGTCTGATCTAGTACAGCAATTTCCATATTTCTTATTTGGCTGAAATACTCAAGCTCATTCACACATTTTCTCATATGTGTATCCTTTTGATAATCGTAAAGTAATTTACAGCATTTGAAAACCCTCCATAAGTGAGGCTTTACTGGCATGTACCTAATCCCACCTTTGGCGTCTGTTGCAAATATTTCTCAGGACATGAACAATTAATAGTATAATTACAGCTTTCATATTGGCTAATAGCTTTAATTCTGGGCAGTCATTTATAGTGTAGATTTAGCAGCATTTAGCAGAATTTAGCCTTGAAACAGAGTCCAGTGTTATAAATATTAGCTAATAATTAATAGCTGTTTTGTTTATTGCAAAGTAGTATTTAATAAACAAAAACAACAAAAAAAGCAAAACACATGATCAAACAGCATCTTCTGAGTATCTTCCAGTAGCTCTGTAATACTTACCTATCATCATCTTCTGCTGTTTATATAAATTATATCAATGCACATACCATGGTAAATGCTGATGTATCAGGAAGTTACGGAAAAAAGCCCCACATGTTTAGGCTGGCAAATTCATTTTGTGTGAAACAAGAAGTCCAGCCAGAGGATGAAGACTATTTTCACTTGAAACAACAGAACAATTGGTTTGGAAAACAGAACTTAATGTGTGAGTTGGCAGCTATCCAAGTACCCCAGAAAGATGTTTTCTTCACTCAAATGTTTCTCAGTCTCTTCCTGAACTCCTGGGTTATTGTAGCAGTCAAAAGTTGCACAATCTAACCTCTCACCAGGTTTGGTGATCCTTTGAAGGAAACAATTTTCACCTGAAGATCTAGAAACAAGGCAATGTGGGTTTGATTCCACAAACAGTAATTCTTAATTGTATGGATAAATTGTCTGTGAGAAATATCTTCATGTGGACTGGGATTTTTTTGTGTACTTCCTTTCAACTACCCTTTATAATTTTGCTTTCATCCTCTTTCTCTTTTTTTGCCTCATTCAAATGCCCACGTTGCAATGCATTCCTGTTCCCTGACACTCAGTAAGAATTCAGGAAAAACACTGTTGATATTTTTCCTTATCAGAGAACATGATGGATTTCCTAATGGCTACCCCTATGATTAATACTTTGTAAAATTTGTATATTATTGACATTCTGAAATATTGCTATTTGTTATATACAAACTTGTCCATTTCCTCTTCACACTTCAGCCTCCAATACTACACTGGTTTTTATCCTCTCCTGAAAGCCATTCATTAAGTTGAAAAACTGATAAACATCTTCATTCCTGTGCAGCTAAACTCACAGAGAATCAGTTGCCAATAAAAGTAGAAAAATAACTGCTTAAAAGTGTCAAATATGCTAATTGAATTCCATTTAACTTGGCCTGGCTGAAAGCCAGCATATCTGGTAAGGCATTGACAGGGAGCAAAGATCTATCTGCTGCTTATATACTGTGTATGTTTTTTCAAATGACAAAAAAATTGCTTGGAAGAGGAGCAGCAGCAATGTGTGCTAAGCAATTTTTTCTCCTATCACTTTGCCTAATGTGTTATTGTCTTAAGGTTAACTTGTTATTATTCAATAACCATGATTTAAAAGGAAAGAATGAGTAGAAAATGATGCACATGATAAGCAAGAACTTCTTTAATTACTATTTGCAGTTTCCTACCTAAAAAAATGACAGAATGAAGTTAAGAAAGTATGGAGAACAGCAAATAAAATAATTAAGTAGAGAGAGCTCCTCCTTTGTGAGAGACCGAACTGGATGGAGCTCCAAGTTGGCCAGCAGATGGCTGAGGACTGGAGGACAGGTTTAGAAGCTTATGATGGCAATCGACAAGGTGAGTGGCTATGCAGCAAGTTACAAACTATTTGAACAAGGGGTTACACAGCAAATAGGACGCCCACCTAGAAATTATATTTAAGTAGTTTGTTTGGTTTTAAACAACAGGAATGAACCTCTGGAATATATTGCCACAGACAGTCATAGATGCAGAAGATATCATCAGGTTAAAAGAGGTCTGAATGAATACGTGGACAACAGATCCATAAACAGGCACTAACATTAACAGGCAGCGATGTATTCCCTAACACCCCTTATCCAACAGTTGTGGATGGTGGGAAAATGCAAAAGGAAAGGACTACAGAGAGTAGCTAGGGTTGCATGCTGTTTCCAAATAGCATCTGCTGTTGTCACTGTTGGGGAGAATACACTGGATAGGAGAAAGAGATCAAAAATTGCCCTGTTGGATTGCACTAACACCATCATCACATCCTCTGTGCTCATCCTGTATCCTGATTTCTACCTGCTTGTTCCATTTCCAGCACAACAGGGACCTCTCTGTGCCAAAGGCTCAAGGAATCAAAATAAACTTTAAGAAGGTATACACAAGTCTAGAGAAGCTACATAACATGCTTGCTGAAGGCCTGATGCAGTTCCTAATTATTTGACGACATAATTTGTTCCAATTTTCCCTCCTCTTTTAAAAACAACAACATTGCCTCTAGAACTTTCAATAATGCATGTATTCTACCAATGAGGTATGTCTAGTTAGATGTGATTAGAGGCAATAATGCCCTATTAACCTCAGGTTAGACTTTAAAAGGTAAAGCAAATACATCCCAACAGAAAATCAGTGCTCATTTAATAACTTCTCTTTATTTTTCCCTGCTGGAAATCAATACATTGCTATGGTAATTCACCTATTTTATCCTCAAATTATAATAACATACGGATCCAAGGAAAGAAAATTAGCCTCTACATAAAAGTATAAAATTAGCAGCACGTGTCCTTACTATGATAATCAGAAATACTTAAAGTTGACCTCAAAGCAAAAGTAATTGAGTCTCTGCTCTTTTGTGTCTCTTAATTATCTCTGGAGGGGATACAAAAAAAATTGTCTTTTGTTTGTTTTCTGCATTAGAAATGCAGATGTTTTCTGCCTTGGAAGACTTGAGATCTAAGACTTCACATAAACCTGGAAGTGGCTTGCATAAAAGGGGAGGATTCTCATGGTTTTTTGGCCTTGAATGTCATGTAAACCAAATGTACAGAGCACTAGAATAAATTGTCCTGAAAAAAGCACTATGCATGCTTATCACTGAAAACAAGGCACATGCTTGATACCACGTGCTTGATACCTGCGAAAAGCAGATGCAGTTTGGATTCTTTAACCTGGAAATGGCTTATATACATTTATTTTCAGTTAAGCTGTGGACTTACCACTCACTTATGCACTCAACAGAGCCCATACAGATCTTCCACATTATTTTGGTAGACCTAGTTCCTCCATCTGTTCTGCTAACAATGCAAGTTTATTTATTGGCCTTTGTCACCGGATTATGGCATGTGCAATATACCAAGTTTGATGTTTGGTATACATACATTCATGAGCAAATTTCTTTCTAATGAACACATAGCATTCTTCAAGGAAAAGATGAAATGAAAGAAAACTCTCACACCCTTTTGGGCGTTGTTGTGTTGTGTTGTGTGTGTTGTGTTTTCTGAAAGGATTTACAATTAATTCATGTCCCCTATCTTTTTTGTTTATCTAACAAATTTTTCAGTAGACATTATTATTCTTGCATTTTTTGACTGGTTGTTAGCTAAAAATTTTGTTGTTTTCTACTTTTTCCTATACAAAAAAAAAAGCTGGTTTCTATTATTTCCAATTATCTTGCAAATAATTGCAACATGGTCTCTAGATTCTTACACCAGGGCAAATAAGACCACCTTAATGCCATTCTTCCATCAGTGACCATTTCTTGATAAAGACCTGTGGTCTGTAACAATATCTGTTGAGAAACCTAAGCCTAGATTCCCAAATAAAGTAATGGCTAATTTCTGCAGATAGTTCTTCCCTAGGAATAGCAAAAATCCTTTCTTCTCATCCCAAAACCAAGGGAAGAATTAGAACTTTACCCAGTAAAGCTTTGTCAACACAAGTTTAACCATGAGTAAAATCTTTTAAAACAAACGCTTGAAATTTAACCAAGAACTGAGAAACGTAGGCCTGCTGCTGTCATACAACGTGCATTTCTAAAAAATTTTCTTTCTCTCCCTTCCTGCTTACGTGTCACTTTCTAGTTCTTATGTTAACCTCCAATGAAATAATCAGATTACACAAAGACCAGTAACACCTCCATGCCGAATCCCTCTCTGGCAGGAGATTGTTAAAACATTCCCTGAAAGATCTACTGACGTGATGTTCCCTGACTGTCCAAACGTAACACCATGCCAGCACTGCGTCCTTGTGCTGGGGAAAGCTCCCTGGGAACAATAGCTCGGTGCTCGCAGGCAGGAGGCTCTGGGTGACCGTTGAGTGCACTCGGATTTTACAAACTGTCATATGGCGAGATAGTGGTGGGTTTCAATGCCGGCACCTATTCAGTCAGCGCAGATGAACTAGAATCACCATTTCAGTTATATCATAGCTCGGGGCGAGAACATGTCACCCTCTTTATTTCCAGCTCAGAACAAGCTGCTTAGGCAGATGCTAACTGTGGTCCTCCCTGCCATGTTCTGTAGACTGGCCTTTGTCTGGGTTAATTGAGCCCCCACTCCATTTAATAGGCTGTTGAAGTCTTATTGAAACAGAGCTAGTGCCGCAGGTTAAATACATTGCTGTGCTCTTGTTAATCCCCTCATTAACGGAGCTGTAAAGCTTGTTGAGAGCTGTGAGTTTGCATATATTATCAGAGAGTTCTTCACTCAAGTGCTATCAATAAAATGACAAAGCCAGTTTGCAAATAGTGAAATCAACAGTGACACAAAGCTAGATACCTTAAAAAAATAAACAAGTTAATAACTGATAAATCTAATTTTCACACTTGGGGGATAAAAAAAACCAGGTTGAAGAATCTCCTTTTCTTATTGGATGAATTTAAAACATGAATTATACAAACTCAATTACTTTCCTTGAGCAAGAGAGCAAGCAAGAAAAACACCACTTCTTTAACAGGGGGTTCTGGCTGTGGTTTGGCTCTGGCTGTTCAGAAGTAACGTAATGAGCCATGCACGGACTAGCTGCACTTAGCTAACTCAAAGAAAACAAATGAATTCATAATACAAAAAAAGAAATGAACTTAGATATAAAATACAGTGGGGCATATTGAGAACACCTAATATGGTTTCCAAAGGAAAAGGAAGCTGAGTAGGCCCTGGAAAAAAGAAGAGGAGCATTTAGCATATCAGGACTCTCTCACACCTTTCAGAAGGGGGAGCAGGAGAAAGGACTTCCCCAACACATGCACCGAGGGATATGTCTGACTGTCGAACAACAAAGAAATAGGATTGTGTGGATGATGTTCACTAGGACACGAGAAGAACTCTGAGGAGAAGCAGCCAGTAAAAGCAGGGTGAGAGCAGAGCCAAGCTATGGCCCTGATGTTGATCTGAAGCAACAATCTTCCTTGTACTAAGACAGACAGAACTACCTGAAGATATATTTTCATGTCTATCCATCTTTTATGTTTTATCTGCATGGTAGGCATGATCTTTGGCAGATCTGAATTCTGTAGAGAAGCCTGTAAGTAAAAGTAATTACTAACATCATTGAAACTGAACTATTGTAATTACAATGTTGCTTTAGTGCTGTTCAACTTTCTCCTTCTGTCTCTGATCAATTAATGTATATATTTAGAAATGCCCAGTAGGGTCATTTCAGAAACATGATAGCAACAGGCAAGGCCTTTGCAAATGCTTTCAGAAATTATTTTTCTAAAACGTAACATGAATGCCTCTGGTTGCCCCTGATTTTCCATTTCTTGCTCTGACTCACTGGCCCAAAGGAAAACCTGATTTGCATTCTTTTCTTAGCAGTCCCTCCTATATAAATAGCTGTAATTCTGACCAGGATCTTCTTTAAAACTCTGGAATAAAGCATAGGCAATATTTGCTCGTCCATGCTAAGAGTCTACCCTCTCCATGCACATCAGTGACTGGACTGGATGATGAATTTATTATAGGTAACTCTTCATGGTATAATGAGTACTGTGTTTTCTTGGACACTTTCACAACTTAATCCTGAATGCTTTCTTCTGGGAATGAATATTATGTATTATGCCATTTTTTTCCTACTGTGCTTTGATTTTTTTTTAATTTTTTTTTTTTTTGAAACAACCAGAAAGTGGAGGTTTGGCATTGTTTTCAGGGGTTTTTTTCCTCTTTCTTTACCTGCATGTTAGTAAACTGTATAAACTGCAAACTCAATAGACTGTAGACTCTATACAGTGGATAGAGTAACTCTATGAACTGTATACAACCTGATGTAGATGCAGAATATTTTTTTTCCAAATCACCAGGATGCTATATTTGCACAGTAAAAAATTCTGAGAAAAACTGGACACAAGATGATAATGTGCACCTACAGCCCAGAAAGCCAATCGCATCCTGAGCTGCATCTGAAGGTGGCCAACAAGTCTAGGGAGGTGATTCTCCCTCTCCGCTCTGCTCTCATAAGACCTCACCTGCATCCAGCTCTGAGGTTCCCAGCACAGGAATGGCATCAACCTGTTGGAAAGAGTCCCAGAGCATGGCCGTGGAAATGGCCAGAGGGCTGCGAGGAAAGGTCAAGAGAGTTGAGTTTGTTCCACCTGGAGAAGAGATGGCTCTGGAGAGAACTTGTTGTGGTCTTTCAATATATAAAGGGAGCTTGAAAGAAGGATGAACAGAGAATTTTTACCAAGGCATGTAGTGATAGGTCAAGGGGCAGTAGTTTAAAGAAGGTAGATTTAGATTTTCCATAAGCAAGAAATATTTTACAATGAGGGTGGTAAGACACTGGAGCGAGTTGATGATAGAAGCTACGGATGCTTCATACTTGCAAGTATTCAAGGTCAGGCTGAACTGGGCTTTAAAGAACTTGATCTAGTGAAAGATGTCCCTTGACAGGGAGTTGCATTAGATGATCTTTAAAGGTTTCTTCCAACTCAACCATTCTTCAATTCTACCAAAAAAAAAATCGGCAAAAGTTGGTCCTTTTGTTTTATCTCAGTCCTTACAGCATTTCTTTTCCTTTGGTATACTTTAATAGTAGTAACAGAAATGGCAATTTTGTCCAGTGCAATTGGCTTTTTGTTAACATTTAATTGCTGTCATCATGGGGGTTTTTATCACATCTTAAAATTTAATCAACATGAAGCAATTACGACTCTCTTGAAAGCAATAATAGATAACAAAAATGCCTTGCTATGTCCCCTGTTACCAAGGTCTCATAAGCCAGTTTTTAACATCCAATATGTAATGCTTATATATTGCACTCCTTTTTTTCACCTGAGTTAGAAGTTATGGTGGGACAAAAGGTAGTGGCCACGGTCAGGAAGCTCAACATAGCACTTGAGATTTGGCAAGTCTGCAAGTCTTGCAACAAATGATGTTAGGTTTTGTGAGTCTATCCACTCTTTAACATAAAGGGTGCTATGTTTAACATCCAAACCACAATGACTGTTTTTACTGCTTGAATCACTATTCACCTAAATGCAGGTGGTGCTAATAACAGCTTCAGTTGGCTTACTCCAAGAACTAACTGCTTGCTTTGCCATGCTGGGGACTTACTGTCATTTACATGGAGATGCCTTTACTAAGCTTAAGCAGCATAAATGCCTGTATGCCCATGCTCCTGCATAGACTAGAGAACAAGTAACAGGCTGTTATTGAAAATTCATTAGTCCCTTAGTCATTTCTGTGAGGCTGCAGTCAAGAGGATCACTTCAGTACGTGCATATGATGCTCAGAGTAACTCACAGAATCTCTGCAGTGTTTCCCACAGCAAAAGGTACTCCTCTTCAGTGCAAGTCTGCCCAACGAATTGTTTTTCACTAGACTTAGCAAAGTACATTTTGAAATTTTTTTCATGTGTTTTTCATTATTCATACACCCTTCTCTCCATTCTTGAGGTCATCCATAAAATTAAAAAAAACAAAAGGAAGTGATTACATAAGTGGAGAAAAGGGTCCTTCATTACCTGGCGTAGTGGATGGGGTTGCCAATTTCCATTCCAACTTATTACAACTGCTGTCAGCAGAAGGAACTCCCTTTCCACGAAAAGTATACGGTTTAATAGTATTTCTATTAATAATTAAAGCCTTTGGGTTGCCGCAAGTGATTCCCAGAACACTTGCCAGAACTTGCATTTCTTGATCAAAATGAGACTGTTGGTGAGTGTAAGCCAACAATTTTTAATGGAATTTCCTTTGCTTCCTCCTCCTCTTTCTGTCTCAGGAAAATATTCTACCAGAAACATTTTTCACTGGCTCTTTCAAATATTGAGCTTGTAGGCAGGCAGTGGCTGAATAAATATTATACTGCTAGCACAGGTCCAATGAATAACTGTCCATCTGTACAAAGCTTGCTTTGCTCCCCATGGATCTAAAATGGCACCTGTTAAACAACACACAGATGGGTTTTATGTTTGCCAGTTGATCTAAATAGGGATAGTCGTCTTATTGATGGTGATCCTTGGCTGGCCATAATGCTCAAAAAAACAAGGAAAAATTTGGCATAGGAACACTATTGATATATTTTTTTAAAATATCTCTTTAGATAGATTGGAGAAAAATGGCTGTTTATTTAATGTCTCCTTACTACTAGGCAAAAAAACCTGGGCTTTATCTGAAGAGGTGGATATCTAGCATTAATCAATAACTCAGCTTGTGAGTAATTCAGAAAAATCTCTTCAACCATCAACTTCCTTCTGAGGCGATGACAAGCAAAGAACATTGTCTGTTTGACTTTATCTAACCTACATTGCCTTTCCAGCCTAGGGAAGCCCATGTGATATGATACCCCTTAAATGCTGTGTTCTACTGTCATACACCAATGCTTTATTGCTCAGAGTCTACTCACTCACCCAGCTAACATCCAGCCTTCCACTGCACACCGTTTCCATAATCTTACAACACACAAACATTGTCCTCTCAACTCAGTGCTCTACTTCAGCTAAGCAACAGGGATTTTGAGGCCATGGTAACATGTTCCCTTTTTGTCTCTGTCAGTCAAGAGGAACCTTTACTGGGAAAAACCTGATTGGCAGAAAAATAAATTATTTATTTATTCCACAGATATTTAGCGCAAATCTTTTGGAGTCTTTGCTGAATTTCTCATGTAGCTTGCTGGGAGTAAACTTTCACAGTAATACTGCAGAACATCAGTTTCACATAATATCCCTGCCTCTCAGTATCAACCGTTATCTCTCCCTACCAAAATGTCTCAGAAACACTAACATCCTCTCTTGCTTACAAAGGGGGAAGTTGCCTTCCACACTTGGGTTAAGCATATGGTGAATTGTGCTAATAATCTTTGCAAAAGATGGGTATTTTTGCTAAGTTTGTTTGTTTGTTGGTTGGTTGGTTGGTTGGTTGCTGTAGCTTTTATTTCTACACACAGTTGAAGAAAGAGACTAGTTTAGAGCACATTCAAACATATAATCAAGAGAATTAGGACTACCTTTCTGTGTAGCCTGGAGTTTCATGGTGGATGAGCCATTCTCCCTTCACAGCTTGAGAAGTTTTGGCCATTTTTGAAGATCATGTGATCAGAAGAGAGCTCCAAATTATTTTTGTGTGCTCTTCAGGAACACTACCTAAACTGAGACCGTGTTATAATGAGTTGCAAACAGTTGCTTTTGCAGATTAGAAAGAGAAGAATTTCCAGGTTGTACAAAAGTTACATATACCATGTGCTGAGAAAGAAAGAAAGAGAGAAAGAAAGAAAGAAAGAAAGAAAGAAAGAAAGGAAGGAAGGAAGGAAGGAAGGAAGGAAGGAAGGGAAAGAAAGAAAGAAAGAAAGAAAGAAAGAAAGAAAGAAAGAAAGAAAGAAAGAAAGAAAGAAAGAAAGAGCAGGCAAACAGTAATATTTATGTTAAAATGAACTTGAAAACACAGATGTAAAATTAAAGTTATTTCAGCACCTTTGCCCCTACAGAGGGAAAATAACTCAGTGAACTTTTCAGAACATTAGAACACCAGTCTCTCTGTTAAGCTCTTTCCCTCAAGGAAAAAATGTTCTGATGACATTGACTGCGTGTAAACTGCAGTTTTTAAGAAAGCTTTAAGAGGGATTCAAACAGTTACTTCCCCCTGCTTGGGTGTTGTATACCCGATGGGCACTTTGAAATTCCTGTGCATGATGATGGATGAATTCGGCTAGACAGTCCTCTGGATAGTTTTCCTTCTAAAAGCATTTGAATTATCTCAGACAACTCAACTGAGAAATCAGCTATTGCCTCCTGTGTGATATGAAAATATTTCTAAAACGGCAATTTTCTTTTAATATCTTTTCCATCAAAAGCTTAAAGAAGGAAATCCACAAGTTAGGTTTAGTAATCCACAATTTTGATTTTCTGGTATAAAGTCCTCAAGATCATTCAGAAATGGAGAAGGGAAGGTCACAAGGACAGTCATCCACTAACA
>WEIT01035565.1:13033-35042 GCA_013389985.1 Dryoscopus gambensis
TTTTACAAATTTCTTGTCATAAATTGTCCCTCCACCTTTTTAGCTCATTTATCTTGTTTGCTAGAGTTCATCTTTCTCTAGTTTGGTAGGTAGGGAGGAATGTTCAACATTTGTAAAAGGGCGTGGAGCTGTGATTAGAGAATCATAGGTAGAACATGTCACCATTACAGCCCATAATTGTCACATATAATTGCAGTGTCCTCTTCAGAGCTAAGTTCACTTTCTTCTGTGGAATAGAGATGCCCAAAGTTGCTGTAACCTGCTGCTGTAACTGCTAACAGCTGCAAAGCAAAGAGCTGCTGCTGCAGCTGGACAGCCGTAGGGAACAATATCATGAGCTGTGCTTCTATGTTCCTAGACAGAGGTTGCAAATAGAGTTCTGTGGGAGCTGTCACAGGAGTGGCCTCTCCAACAGGATCTCCAGGAGGATGAATCTACTTATTCTACAGTCACTTTTCGACAGCAGATTTGTCTCAGCTCACAATTAACCATCAGATCAAATCACAGAAAGCTGAATGATCCCCAGCTGTCTGCAACAAATACTTCCTAGTTTTACTACTTATTTTGCTACCTACACATTCCCAACATCTTTGCTGATTCTGAGCTCCAGTATATCTAGGTATATGTCCAGAGAGAAAAGAAAGCTCTACGCGCTTCTTTCCAGATGTAGTGGAAAAGTCAAGTTAGATTCTTCCACTGTAATAAGAAGCATATTTGTTTTATCTAAAAGTGTCAGACTGGGTCAGGATATGCTACCTGAGCATCTAGGAGTCTCTGCTCTAAATCCAAAACAATCTAGCAGAGGAGGCAAGACTTCTGAATGCAGCCATCATCCCCCATGTGCAAATACTCACCATCCCAGGAGCAGCAGAGTAAGACTGGCCATTTTGTGAGAGTGCCAAAAAGACAGAAGGCCATCTGGTGCTATAGACTAATCTAAAAGCAATGAAGTCAATACAGTCTGGTTGGTATACAGTGCACAAGGCTCTCTTACAGACAGATTAGTCCCCACAGTCGGGAGAGACTGGACATTACATTATCTGCACTAGAGAAGCAAACACTGACAAGTTGTGAGAGACAAGCTGGCAACAGGGCCCTTAGAAAGAGCAGAGAGTAGGAAGCAGATCACAGATAGATTTGTTTGGAATTAAGAATTTGAGGAAAGAAAGTGGCTAAATGCACTGGACCCAGCTGCAAATCGGTGTGTGAAAATTCCTGCCTGTCATAACTTTAGACATGTTATCATTTGTACAGGTAGTTTGGAAAATCATAAAGTTGTTATGAAGATAACATGGGAAGAAAGGGAGTAAACTGTGAAATTCAAATCAAGAGAGGAAAAGGTGAGTGCTAACACATGCAATCACACCAGCATAACCCAATATCTCAGTGGTCAGTTGTGTTCATTGCATTAAATGTGATAGTACCATGTGCTTATGCAAACACTCAGTACTGAAAGGACAGGACATTTATACACACAATTTTTTACTGTCCTGAGTGGGAGAGCAGGATTGACTGCCATACTTGCAGGCTGAGGAGCAGTCACTGTTACACAAGCAGTTAGATGAAAGAGTGGGCAGTCATCCAGTGACTTCCAGACCGATAGTTTGCTTTCAATAACTGGTAAATTATTTGCATTGATGCCTTTAAAATACTTAGAATAAAATGAGATGTATACATTTTAAGTTCTGCAAAGGAGCTAATTTGTAAATTTTTTTTAAATGAGGCAGTAGTATAGTAGGTAAATGAGAAGGCTGACATAAATTATGAAGTTCTCTAGCTTTTTGTCCAAACTTAGTAAAGAGCAACTACAGAAGCTGAGTGGGCAAAGAGGAGAAGGCAGAGGAGACAAAGTAGTTGCACCGATCAAAAATGCTGAAGTAATAAGAAACAAAAAGAAAGAAAAATGGTTGCTATGGCATGAGGTTATCTGTGCTGAGCCACAAGGTTCCATCCCAGGGCATCTGTTGTTTATCAACTATCTGGAAAGTGTTTTGCTGACATTCCAAAACTATTCAAGTAGATCAAGACCAGAGAAACTGTGAAAAACTTTGAATGTCTTAAGCAAGTTGAGTGAACAGAAAACATGATGGCAGATGAACCCAAATGCTTGCAAGTCTCTTTGGAACACTTAAAAGGAAATCACTGAAACTGCTCACTTTACTGGGTTCTAAACTGACTGTACCTCAAAAAAAGACTCAGCAAACACTGTACGAGATCAAAAAAGACCATTATTTATGAGGAAACAGATTTTTCCACTACTGTGGAAAAATCAAGCACTTAGCGGTCTGTGCATAAAATACGGTGGTAATAGAACAGAAATAAAATTATGTATGTCTATGTATTGCAATTTAGTTAACTAAAAAATGTCTTGTCATCTGGAACACTGCACAATTTTAATTACCCCTATCAAAAACGTGACAGAAGAATTAACTGAGATAAAGAAATAGTAGAAACACACTACAGAGTCTCCTATGTTTGCCTTAGACAGAAGGCAATTAAGTGGGAGCACACAAAAAGAATCACAATAACAACAAGTTCTCGATACAAGAACAAGGGAGCATCCACTGAAATGGAAATTTAGTGGCAATTTCAGAGCAGCAATAGGAAAATCTTTCACACAAAGCAAAATTATATATAATTATAATTAAAATGTTAAATGTTACGCAACAGATAATTTTAACAATCAGCAATTGCAGCTTTTGGAAGCGCACTCTTCTACACAGTCAACCAACTCCCTGGCAATATACTGCCAGGCTTCCTGCAGTTTCTTTGACATATCTAGTACTAGCTACTGCTCAAGGTAGGACGATATGCCTTAGACCTGATTTACCCTGGACACTTCTATGAATAATTACTGGAATAAAAATTATTAGTACTGTATATAGTCCATATCGACATTGAATCTCTCAGTTGAATGATTTTACTTCAAAACTTTGCTGCTTGATCTGTTTCCACTGTTGTGGTTTTAACCCCAGCTGGCAGCTAAGTACCATGCAGCTGCTCACTCACATGCCCCACCTCAGTGGAAAAACCCGCAGGTTAAAAACAGTTTAATAATGACTTCAAGTAAAATATAATAGCAACAACAACAACAACAATAATAATGAAGAAAAGGGGAAAGGAGAGGAATAAAACACGAAAAAAAAGAGTTCTGCACACTACAATTGCTCACCATCCACAGATCAATGCCCAGCTTGTCCCCAAGCAGAGACTAGCGCCTCCTGGCCATCTCCCCACAGTTTATATACTGGGTATGGTGTTCTGTACTATGGATTATCCCCGTTGTCCAGTGCAGGTCAGTTGTCCTGCCTATACTCCTTCCCAGCTTGTTGTGCAGCTCCTTGCTGACAGAGCATGGAAAACTGAAAAGCCCTTGAATTAGGGTAAACACTACTTAGCAACAACTAAAACATCAGTGTGATATCAACATTATTCTCATTCTAAATCCAAAACACAACAATGTACCAGCTACCAGGAAGAAAATTAACTCTATTCCAGCTGAAATCATGGCACCACCTATTTTTAACTGGAAAAAAAAGCAGGAAACCAGCGGCATAGAACCCTTCTCCATCTCATTATATTTCTAATTTGTTGTAGAAGAAGTGTTGTAAATTCCCTTTTCCCTGATAGAGGCTTAGGTGGGGGAGATGCAAGGTATTTCTTTGACCATTAAGTTGCTACTATTGATAGCAGTTTTGTAGTTATGTTACACATTCACTTACTCGTGCTTTCACTCACAGTTACCAGTCAGAGCAATAGTAGGCACAACAACTCCACTGAATACTTGGAAGTTAAGGATCATGCTGAAGCATCGATAGCTTCCAGGTAGTTATTCAGAAAGTCCTTCAGAGAGTCCTTCTGTTTCATGAGGGGGGGATATAATCCTTCATTGTTTTCGTTCAGCAGCCACTGTCTCCCAGGATGTGGCCCAAGTTATATAACGCATTTTTGATGCCAGCATGTTCAAGTAGCCTTGTATCAATTCAGCAGACTGAAGGTGCCCTGAGTTTACTGGTTGTTGCAAATTCAACATGACTGCTTGTCTCCAGATTTTATCCTGAGCAAACTTTCACCAACTGCTTTCTCAGCACCTACTTTTCCCCTCCTTGTCTTGTAGATAATTAGCTACCAGAGTTAACACAGGCTTATGAGAAAGTATTGATTCAATCAATCCTGCCTTGAGTTTTGTGCCAAGGCTTATGAGTAGAAGCAGTGCAAAGACATTTCTGTCCACCAAATCTAATTCCTTTACAGAGGAACTTGCTGCCTCCACATGTATTATTAAAGTGTGGATATAAGCCAGAGTAGAAAAGGAGCAGGAGGGGGTGGATCTATCATAATCTTTTTTTGCAAAAGTGTCCAAGTTTTCTCCAGAAAGTTCTGTTCGTGTCATGTCCTTAAAGTCTGTGGTATTAACACTTAGCCAAAACAGTGTGTTGTATAGCATATCCCATACCCCAGCCTCCCGTAGTCACATCTTCAGGGGACTCCTCTGTGAAACAACTTATAAATGGATATTGGTGGTATCACATATGTCAATGTAGTACATTCAACAGTTGTGGTTCTTGCTCCACAAATGCCATGCAAAGTAATAATAATAGAGATGCCAAAATATATTCATACTACTAAACTTCACCAGCAAGTTGGGTTTTATGTTATGTCCTACTAAATATAAATATCTCTGCATTCATTAAGACCTTCCTGCAAAGAGCAGGAAGTCTTGCTTAAATTTTACACAAAATCAATCAGAATCAATCAGACTAATTTAAGTTTCTGAAGTGCCAACCTAAAGGTTGCCTAAAAGATCAATACTGAGACCTGACTTGCAAGTTAGAACAGGTTACTCAGGGCTTTAATGAGTCATGTTCTGAATGTCACCAAGGATGGAGATTCCATGATTGGTCTGAGCCCCATTTCTAGTGTTCCTTCATCCTCACTACAGTCTTTTCACTAGCCTTCTATAACAGAGGCTGCTCTAATCATCCTTCTGACTCTTCAGTGTATTTTCTCCTGCATGTCACAGAATCACAGCATGGCTGAGTTAGGAAGTGACCTCTGAAGATCACCTTGCCCAGTACTCAAGCAGACCCACCAAGAGTTAGCTGCCACGGGCTGTGTCCAGACAACTTTTGAATAACTTTAGGAATGGGGACACTACAGCCTCTCTGAGAAGCCTATGTCAGTGCTCAGTCACCCTCTCAGGGTCACTCTTTATATTCAAAGGGGCCTTCCTGTGTTTCTGTGGGTGTCCATTGCCTGTTGTGCTGTCACTGGGTACCACTGGAAAGAGACTGGCCCTGTTCTCTCTGCAGGTTTCCTTCAGGTTTCTGTATACACTGGCAAGATCCCCCACATACACTGGTAAGATGCATACTATAACAAAGTATAGACCCACCATATGTCCATATTTTTCTTGTACCCAATGCCTCAAAATGGAAACTGACTTCCGCAAGTGATTTCAAAGATACCAAGTAGTGGGGAACAGTCATTTTCCTCAGCCTGCTGAGGAAACACTTATGTATACAACCACTTAGACACTCATAACCCAAACACCAAAATCTTCCCATTAGCCCACACACATCTACTGGGAAATTCCCTGGAGCTATTAAAAAAGAGCTATAGTACATGGGCAAAATATGTACACATCACACATTCTGATGAATACCAAATACAATACTTGTAGTTTTTACATTCTTTGGATTGCAGCGATGACCTGCAAAAATTACATTCATGACTCACAACAAATCCTGGAAAAAAAAGACCCTGAAAATAGCAGTGCTTTACAGTGCACTAGGATGTATTTGAGAAAAAAATAACCAAACAAATTGTCTGTGGATTAACAGACTAACCGATGGTATCCTCTTTCAATACTGTGTCATGTTATACGTGCATCCATGTGAAGTTTCCTCCTTCAGAATGAGATCTGCACAGTATCAATCCTTGAATGACATGCAGGGATTTGGCGTAGAATCTGCCTTGGTCTATAAAGAAGGAAGAAGCCAGCTCTGCTGCCGATGCCTTTTAGGAAACTGAGTAGGAGAACCAGGCCTGTAAATTCTCAGCCTTGAGACGGATGCTGAAGTTGCAGAAGCAGAGAGACTGAAGTTAAGCCTTCATGGAAGACAGATGGCTCCTGTGTGGCCATGTCCAGGAAGTGGTAAGAATTGTTAATGATGCAGGAGGAGAAGATATAAAGAGAGGAACATCTGTAAATATCCCCAGTATTTGGGTTCCAGAGCAGACACTGGCAAAAATCTGACGTTCTTTCTCTGATGTATTTATGCGTTACTTTATATGCAAATCTAGTCCACAGCAGGAGGAAGATACAAGATGAAAATGGAGGCAAAATCAGGACTGTGGTATGATGTGGTGATGTATTTTTCTTTGAATGGTTTGTTCTGTTTCCCCCTTCCGAAATGTATGGTGTATTCCTAAGATGTAACCTGGCCTTTGATCCCTCCCCTGTGAGCTTTTCATTGGTTCAAGCCTTGGGCCCGCGGGCCCTTCGAAACTGTGATAAGGGAATGCTCAGAGGACGAGGCTCTCTTTCCGCTTGGATCTTCCCCATCTCCCTTTCCCCTTCTTCCTTCCCTCTCCCTTCCCCTTCCCCCACCCCCCTTGCCAGCACTGGACCAAAATAAACCTCCTGACTTCACCATCAAGGAGATACTGTGTTTCTCTTACGGCTTGCTGCTGCCTGCAAAGCTGTAGCCCAGAGACTCTGTGGAAGCCCCGGTGAGCTGCAGACCCCTTCCTTCCACGGACCCACGGGGAATGTTGCCCCCTTGACTCCTGCCGTTGCTAGCCAGCAGAGAGCTAGGCAGGGGTCACAGCAACAGTATGAGGTGAGGAGGAATGATGTGACAAAAAAGACCCTACTAAAACAAATGTATACTGAGTGAATATATCCTCTGCTATGTGCAAGTTTGAAGAGGTATGCAAATCAGACAAGAAGACAAAACTTTTCCAAGCCATTCCAACTTTAATATAAACATGAGCCCACAGATGTACAAAAATGAGTAGGGCATTTCCTCTCTGATTTTTTGCTATATTCTTTTTAGCTATTAAGTCAACAGATATGTAACATTTTCCTCCATCATGTGTTATAAACACTGGTTCCCACTTCTTTTAATTCTTACCAAGAAATCGAAGTGTGTACTTCATCATACTGGTGGTAACATTAATCAGTGGGTGACACTGTGCACCAGACATAAGTAGTAGGAACAGATAAAAAAGAACAGCAGAAAATGTAGCAACTTAGTCAAAATCCCTATCCATGTTTTTGAGAGTAAAACTTTTTCTGTAATTGCTAACAATCAATGATCCGCAAGATGATATTGCCAAGGGTTGATAAATTTGGTTGAAATTAACCTCATTGTATGTATTTTAAATTCTATTTTGTATGTTTTTAAATGGATTTGCAGAAAATAAAAGTATAGGCAGCTGTCCATTTTTTCCTTCACAGATTTAATACACTCTCTGTGCAGGTCACTTCAGAGATGGGCAAAATTCAAGGAGTGAAAAAATGTCACATTTAATTAGGACTATGAAGACAGCAGTGAAGTACACTCCTCCAAAGCTGTTGAGACAAAATTATATACATTTCATACTACTTTAAAAAGGGTTGTATTCTGAGGTAGATTGGTATGAATCCAGAGCTGTCCACTAAAGTTATGTTGGTGTAAACGTGGAGAAACTAAAATCCAGGACCATCCCAAAGCACTTTCACTCCATAAATTTCTGGAGAGTAGGTTCCCAAATAAGATACACTGGAATAAACACGAAAATAACTCCAGCACCAGCAAAAATAGAGTTATTTGTGATATATAACTACAGGAATGAAACCAGAGTCTTGCCCTCAAAACTGCAAATATTCCTGCTGAGTCTCTTTTCTTGTGATGGAAACAGATGGTTGGATACATCAAGGCCAGATTTTAATCTCAGCTGTAATCATGTAAGTCTAAAGCTGTTTTGCTGAAATCTTTGCAGGGGCTTGTTTTCACAATAGAAAGTGGTCAGTGGCTTAAGGTATTCCCAACCCCTGGCTTGTGTTCATTGGCGTGCTCTTCCCTCAGGGATTTGGGTTAAAATAAAACAATTAATAAAACATGACTTTTTCAACTTGGATCAACTCCCTGATTTAATCCACAAAACTGACTCACAGTCACTTACACCAGGACAACTTGGAGGGTGATGTCCTATGACAAACACCAGAGCAACTGGGACAGGAATACTATTTAGCCAGCAAACATGACGCTGCAGCCTCAGGAGGTTAGCAATGACCAGAGGACTAACGCAGTGATGTAAAGCAAGAACTCAGGCTCGGAAAGGAAGAGAAAAAGTCAGAGGTTACTTTGATATGTTAGAGGTTACTAAATTACATATACCTGGTGAAATTTACTGTGGCCCAGAGTTCATAGGGAACTGGATAAAGTAATTTAAACCCATTAGCAATTATTCTTTACAACTTTGAGGATATAAGGAGTGCTAAAAGACCAGAAATAAGTAACCAGCATGCTGTCTTGCACAGGCAGAAAGAAGAGCTGATAATAATTTTAACCCAACGTGTGTATGCAGTCAGTGGACAGGGCAGGCATACTTTGCCCCACACATCTGTCCACCTCCATGGTGTTAGCAGTGTTATTTTTACTATTTTTAGCTGTGTGATAAGCCAGGTTAAGGAACCAATTTGTCTGTAAACTCTTCCCACTCCCACTTTACTCCATGCCTAAAAGCTGTGTTAATTCTGCTGGAACCAATCCTTAATTTTACTTAGCATGTGGCTATGTAGACACCAATGCCATGCAAGAAAAAAAGAACAAGCAAGTAATGTGCAAGGAGGAAAATAGGACAGCCCAAGTTTATTTTCTTAACATTTTCTTAACATTACCACACCTAGCAGCTGGCCAGCCTAACTCAGCACAATTAATAATCACATACAAGTCCAGGATCTAATAAAGAGAAAAGCAACAGCTACGATACATTTGTTAAGCTTAGATCAGGTCAGGCAAACATAATTTCCATCTATGACAAGTACCAGACAAGGATAGAAGCAGAACCCATGCTATAATTAAACGTCACTTATGTTCTGCCGCTATTTTCAGCAACATTCTTGTAAATCAGGTAAGGCAACATGGCCTGCGCAACTAACTGCTGGATGCGCATACTTTGTGATCAAAGCTGGAACACAGAATAATGAATCTGCATGTGAAATATGAACAAAATTAAATGAAAATACCACCAATATAGCAGAGAGGCATTTCAACATTTTCATATGGGAGCAGTATTTTAGTATAGTCAGGAGCTAGAAACAACAGACTTTCTTTATACTACTTTTCTTTGTAACAGAGACATAAAGACTAAAAAAACTAACAGAATTATATTTTCTGTATTTGGCCAGATGGCATTTCTTTTTTTTCTTGGCTTATAATTCAGTTGTCTTAGAACTCTACCACTGCTGGTATTGCTTCCCTGTGACTGAGATTATATCAAACACATCCCAAGGGAATTCAGTAGAAAGGAACCAAAAAGAGTCAACATAGAGGGAGGATTTCTGTTTCTTCCACAATAACTTACTTAAAGTTCATGTTTTAAGCAATAACTGAACTGACATATCCACTGGAGTGTACTTCTATAGCTATATACTTGATTATATAGAAAGGAACTTACACTTCATTGTTTAAATAAGACTTTTTAACTGTTCTACTATCTTAAATTATTTTAACACATTTTGCCTTTCATACAAAGAGGAAGTTTTGTCTACTAGCATTTAAAATAGTCATTCTCATTGCCGTATTGATGTGGCTGAAATATTTATTCACTTGGAGAATTAGTTCTTCCACTTAAACCTAGAGTGAACTCATAGAATTTTCTAATCACTACGTTAGAAACCCTTGTCTCTGAAAATGCAGAATATCTTCTGTAATTGATATGTATGTTCCAAATCTGTGATATGAGTTTGATCATCTCTGCTTTTTATATTCCTCAAAGGAATTCCAAATAATGTCTGTTCTTGTAGCTCTTAACTTTCTCTCAAATAATTCTCCATAGCCTTTCTGTATCAGGACAATTAATGATCAGTTTATTTTCATTTGTTTCCTTGTTAAGTCATCGCTTAAATTCTAATTCCCTTAACATGGGATGGGTCAATCAGTCGTTTTTGTTTCATGTCTGCTGATCTATCTTGGCTAGTAGGTGGCATATAGGCCATAACTGACTTCAGCACTATTTAAAACTCTACAGCTATTTGATCTGATTAATCTGTGAATCCACCTACATTTTAGCATTTTTCATATACAAGACAGCTAAATTTGAGGGAGCTTTTTTTGAACCATAAATATCCCTACAGTAACAGTTAAATATTCTAAGTCCCACTGCACATTAGGAAAAAAGAGAAGAAAATCAAAAACTCCCATGAATATCACAATTCATGAAACCCATCAGCAATTCAGTGTTCTAGTTACTTTCCCCTTTGGTTCCTTTGATAAATGCAGTAATCTGCAAGTCTATGACACAAACCAGTTGAGAGTAGCTAGAATTACTGTGGCTAAGAAAAAGATCTCCATGGAGCTTCCACAAAAGGCATAAGAATGACTGGATCTAATGTAAAATTACATATTAGCAACCGAACACACGCATCGTGTTGGATTTGTGTTAATCTTTGAAGTGGAACCAGATACAAGATAACAAAAGTAACTTAGATGAAGAGATTTCCACCAGATTTGTAAGTGTGCTCCTAAATATCTCCCAGATATATAAAGGCTTTGCAAAATAATGTTTTTATATTGCACACATGCTAGACTCAGTAGAGAGACAGTGAATGCTATCATGAGTCACATGAGATGTATTCAAACTGCTTTGAATCAATATGCTCCTGCCAGGTTGTCATTTACCAAGCAGCTTTCTGACTGGGGTTCTGTATTAGGTCTGAGTCATTTGTTGTGGGTGAAGTTTTGCATGTGAAACTACCTCCAGTATAAAAAACCAATGTCTCCAACGTGAAACCCACAAATAAGTAATATGTACCATTCTTTTCAAAATACCAAGTTGTTAATTTTGTACTGGTGCACAGTGTTCTCTGTGATACAAACCAAATTAACATAATGCCTGACAATTCCGTAGGGATTTTATAGTGAAATGATACCCTCTCTCAATTATAACAGCTGTATGAAAATCGCTCTTCTTTGCCATTTCATTTTGCACTGGTGTGTGCAGATGAGGAACAAAATCGTTTCTGAGTATCATTTCATATCATCTCTTTCTGCCCTGCAGATACTCATGGGCTGAAGCTAAAAACCCCTTTGGAGACCAGAGCAACGATGGTGACAAAACTCCAGGTCTGTCCATGTCCACAGCGAACAGAACCTGAAACACTTTCCTGTGGCGCAGTGGTGAGTATGGTCGGCAAACCCCTTCCATTTCTGTGGATCAGAATCCACACGGGAGACCCATGGGAGAGCAAGCTCTGAGTTCTCAGAGCAGGTGAGCTCTGTTACAGCTGCATAGCAGGGAAACTAAGAGACAACACATGGAGCTGACACAAGATGGGTGTTGATGCCAGGTAAAAAACACAGTTCCATGTTGATCAAATGTTGCCCAGCTGCAACAGAGTGTGATTCTCCCAAAGATGCCTAAGTGCGCGCCTGGTGTCTCCTTTGTAAGGGCAAGAAAAATGGATGAAACCCAGCTTCCATTGAAGTCTGCTGGAGCTTTGGCACCAATTTTACTGAATCAGCGTTTCACCCCAGAACATCTCTGTTGCAGGTTAGCAAGGAGATTCAGGAACTTTAAGCCTCTGTCATCTCTCTAGTCTTCATTTGGCAAAAAGTTACTCAGCCTCATGAGGAACTGCACCTGCAGCATGCGGCTGGCACCACAATTTCTCACCCTGTTCCACTGACAACTCTAAATTACACCAATTACACCATTTTCTAAGGAATTTCCTTGGAAAATGCATTAACTGCACCACCTCTTAGTGAAGGCACTGATTCTTCTTCTCTCAAAGCTCCCCTTTTCCTTTTACCAGTGTTGCAGCATTCTGTGTTGCATTAGTAAAGGAAAAACAATTTTCTGAACAGTTTTCTACCCATCAACCGGCCTTGTATTCTTTTACTTTAACTAATGCCAGCAGAACTGCTATTGCCCATTTGCAAGGCAGTATGAAGTTTACTGATGAGCATTTTACCTCAAAGTATCACACAAATCTCCCATAAAACACTGCTTTAGCAGAGTCATGTTTCAGAATCCCAGGATTTCTCTCCCACACGTTTTTCTTTTCCTGTTAACTGGCCTATAAAATACAGTATTTTTTTTAATCTTGTGATTTCTGGTGTCTCCTGCAGATGAAGAGTGTGAGCACACTGCTATTTTTATGTTGCCTGAAGCCAAATAATTAAAAATTATGTTGTGCTCTGCAATTATACTGCACTGTGTACCTTCCAAGGGCTATGCAAACGTTAGTTGGGCTTCATAAATGTCAGTTTTTACAACTTAAATCAGGTCATGCCTGGTTAGTACTCTGAATAGAGCCCCTCCCTCATGCCTCCCCAAATCCCAGAAGTTCTGAGAGGAAATATTTGAGAGATCCAATCGAGTGCTGTCCAGAAAGAGATGAAACTATTTCAGAATGCAAACTTTTGGAATATTAAAAAGGCTCTCATTTTCATGGAATTATACTGAGCCTAGTTTTGCCAATGCCATTTTTAAAAGCTTTTTGGAACAGTAAGAACACTGTGTTTTTATATGGAAAATCAACATCAACAAATAAAATGCAAACAACTTAGATTAAAATGGGTTAAACCCCACCCCCATCCTCACCAAAAACATCAACAGCAAGGAGAGAAGGCAATATTCTTCACTGATTGTTTTTCCATCTACAGTTGTTCTTGTGATAGTTCATGATGACATCACTTTCTGAGCACCAGTGACAAGCTGGAGATATGCTGATACCAGCACAACCAGGTGGCCTCTTTGATGGGAAGTACAAAACCAATATCTGACCCACTAACAAGTTCCCCCAACATTTTGGAAAATGGAATCAGTGTAAATAGTAATATTAATTATTAGTAAGGGTTTTGGTGGTTTTTTGCACCTGAGTTCTTTACAATTCAAAATGATACAAACACAAGGATAGGAAAAATGCGGTACTGCTCCTAAAAAACCACCCACAAACCCAGCCAATTTAAAATAAACATATTTTTAGAGTTATCACAGGAAATTTTAGATTTTGCCTTAATTAGCAGTTCAGACTGATGGTAGTTTATCTCTCCAGTTACTCATGTTTACTGCATAAAGCAACCTGTGCCATTTTCTATACACCTAATGCCATACACTTCAATAAACGATGAAATGGTTAATGAAGTTGACAGTTAATGGCATTAGATCTCTGGGCTGATACTGCAATAAGATTGATGGGGCCTTTATGATTTCTCAGAGATATAACTGCAAGCTTGTAGAAGAGTAAAAGAGCTTCATTACAATGGTTGGTATTTGGTTTTTCGTTTTGCCTCCTGAAGACTCCATACAGTTCCAGCACTGACAGATTTTAAACTGAGGAGGGTCACATATAAACAGGGAAAAACGGTTGTGGAATTTCAGAGTTTTTCTTTGTAACTATATTATCAAGTTCTCAGTTATTCCAAGGGGTTTAAATGTGAATGAGACTGAAATCCTTACAGCTGATTTTTGCTTTAATGAAAACCTAAATTCTGGAGCACAGATGGCGGTTGTAAAAAAAAAGAAGAAAAAGAAACAGCATGACAACCTACTGTAAGGCAACTCACTCCAGTCCTTGGATAAGGGTCATTTCAAAGTGTTTTCCAATACTGCTGTATATTACTAACAGTTCCATTGTAACAGAAAGTGTGATGAGACTAACAAATAGCCTTTACATGAACTGAGCTCCTTTCAAACTGCCCCTTCAAATGAAAATTTCTATGCAGCTGCAATTTCTTACGGCTTCTGGGGTGTGTTATAGGGCTCACTTAACTCCATCCATATAGTTTTATATTGCAATTTAAAAAATATTTTATTTTATTTTATTTTATTTTATTTTATTTTATTTTATTTTATTTTATTTTATTTTATTTTATTCAAAGCTGAGTTAAAATACCAAGAACATTATTTTGCCTCTTTTGAAAATCTGAAATAAGAGGTGTGAAATTCTGCCATTCTTACTCAGTTGTTACACTTACAAACTTATAGAATTCAGTTTTTGCTTTGCTTCAAAAGGCAGACTTGTCCAAACCACTTGCAATCACAAAGTTTTCCAGACACACAGGTTGGAAAACTAAAGTGTTTTTAACAGCTGTGTCCCAAGTTCAGAATATAGGTCTCTGCGTGCCTTGTTAGCCCTGAGGAGGGAAGCAGGGACTTCAACATTTTGGCTACATCTTCCACTGTTTGCCTTTTACTGTCACAGCGGCTGCTGCTGCTGTTGCTGTGGATGACATCTGATGTTGACATCAGACTTTTGGGAGATAGAACAGACTTTCAATATCCACACTCAGTCAGTGGGAGAAAAAGCCTTCACAAGAGGCATCACAAAAGGAGATAATCTGCTCCTCCTCCTCCTCAACCTTCCATCGTCCTCTCCTGCAAACACTGAAAAGCTTCAGAGGAAGGCAGGCTAATGAGTCACCCCTGAGCCTCACTTCTAATTAATTTATGCTCTATCTTCGGAGACTGTCTCTGCAAGCACAATTGATAATGTAAATAAATCATCTATATTTTTCACAAAAGTCATATTTATTGAAGTCATTCTAAATATTGTAAGCAAGCAACCACATATGGATGTTTCTTGTTTTCTGAATAGACAAGGACTTGTAGGTGATGTGATAGTTGGAGGCTGGCTTGAACATAGAGATCAAAAAATGGTGATTTTCAATTCTCTGAGAAGTTAGGAAGGGGGTCAGCAAAACTGCTAACTTGGACTTCCAGAGAGCAGACTTTGGCCTATTTAGGAGCCCCTTAGGAAGCAGTCATGAAGGACAAAGGAGTCTAAAAAGGCTGGACTTTCTTCATGGAGGAAATTCTAAAGGTGCAGGAGGAGGTTTTTCCCCCGTGCCAAGAGATGAGCCAGCAGGGGAGAAGAGTGGCCCGGTTGAACAAAGAGCTGGTAATTAGGAGAAAAAAGGAGAGGTTATGACCTTTGGAAGAAGGGGCAGACGACTTAGGAGGACTACAAGTATGTTGTGAGACTATGCAGGGAGAAAATCAGAAGGGCCAAAGCCTAATTAGAACTTGATCTGGCTACTGCCATAAAAGTCATAAAAAATGTTTCCAAAAATATATCAACAAGAAAAGGAGGGCTAAAGAGAATCTCCATTCTTTACTGGATGTGGGGGGAAATATAGTGGCAAAGGATGAGGAAAAGGTTGAGGTACTTAATGTCTTCTTTGTCTCAGTTTTTAATAGCAAGACCAGGTATTCTCTCGGTACCCAGCCCCTGAGCTGGAAGATGGGCATGGGGAGCAGAATGAAGCCCCCATAATCCAAAGGGAAATGGTTAGTGACCTTCTACACTACTTAGACATATACAAGTTATGGGGCCAGATTGGACCCACCCAAGGATATTGAGGGAGCTCGTGGAAACATTCATCAAGCCACTTTCGTTTCCCAGCAGTCCTGGCTAACCAGGGAGATCCTGGTTGACAGGGAGTTAGCAAATGCAATGTCCATCTACAGGATGGTCTGGATCAGGGATGTGAGGAACTACAGGCCTGTCAGCCTGACCTTGGTGATGGGGAATGTCATTGGGTCATCACACAGCCATCATACAGCACGTACAGTACAACCGGGAGATCAGGCCCAGTCAGGATACATTTATGAAAGGCAGGTCCTGCTTGACCAACCTGATCTCTTTCTGTGACATGGTGACCCATCTAATGGCTGAGGGAAAAGCTGTTGTCCAAGATGTTGTCTACCTGGACTTTAGCAATGCCTTTGACACTGTTTACCATAGTATTCTCCTGGAGAAACTGGCTGCTCATGGCTTGGATGGGTGTACTCTTTGCTGAATAAAAAAACACTGTCTGGATGGCCAGGTCCAGAGAAAGGTGGTAGATTGGGTTGCACCCAGTTGGCAGCTGGTCACAAGTGGTGTTCCCCAGGGACCAGTGTTGGGGCCAGGCCTGTTTAATTTCTTTATCAATGATCTGGATGAGGGGACTGAGTGCACCCTCAGTCAGTTTGCAGATGACACAAAGTTGGGCAGGAGTGTTGACATGCTGGAGAATAGGGAGGCTCTACAGAGGGATTTGGACAGACTGGAATAATGGGAAAAGGCCAGTTATGAGGTTCAACAAGGTGAAGGGCCAGGTCCTGCACTTGGGTCACAACAACCCCACTGAGCACTGCAGGCTTGGGAAGAGTGGCTGGAAAGCTGCCTGGTGGAAAAGGACCTGGGGGGTGCTGGTCGACAGCAGCTGAACATGAGCAAGCGTGTGCCCAGGTGGCCAAGAAGGCCAATGGCATCCTGGCCTGTATCAGCAATAGTGTGGCCAGCAGGATCAGGGCAGAGATTGTCCCCCTGTGCTCAGCACTGCTGAGGGCACACCTCAAATCCTGTGTTCAGTTTTGAGCCCCTCAATACAAGAAGGACATTGAGGCGCTGGAGTGAGTCCAGAGAAAGGCAACAGAGCTGGTGAAGGGTCTGGAGCACAAATTTGATGAGGAGCAGCTGAGGGAGCTGGGGGTGATTAGCCTGGAAAAAAAGGAGTTTCAGAGTCTTATCACTCTCTACAGTCACCTGAAAGGAGGTTGTAGCCAGGGGGGGTCAGTCTCTTCTTCCAGGTAACAAGCGATAGGACAAGAGGAAATGTCCTCAAATTGTGGCAGGGGAAGTTTAGATTGGATATTAGGAAAAAATTCTTCACTGAAAGGATTGCCAAGCATCGGAACAGGCTGTTCAGAAAATGGCGGAGTTGCCATCCCTGGGGGTATTTAAAAGATGTGTAGATGTGGCACTTGGGGACGTGGTTTAGTGGTGGACTTAGCAGTGCTGGGTTGGCAGTTGAAATTCATTATCTTTTCCAACCTAAATAATTTTGTGACTTCATGATTCTCATTCTTTCCAACCGAAAAGCTGCCTACGTCAAAGGAAGAGAACATTAACAGAAAAAAATAGTGGTAGCCCTGTAACCCACTTATGTTTGAACAAGTTAAAAGGAGAACTATCACAAGATTATCTTTACTGTCTTATTATGTGAAATGGGTTGAATAGAGGACTTCCTGAAGAAAAGATGTTTTCAGAGAGCTTGATGCTACAATCCTTATGTCTGTTACAGAGAATCTACCTACGAGACACTTACTTGCAATGGATCTAGTAATTTGCATCTATGAGTGTTGTTCACCATAGGAGCTATTAGAATCTGATAAAGCTTTAATTTCTCAATTATTAAACTTAACTAAAAGCTAAAAAAGCAACAACTGTAAAACAATTGAATTTGCCAATGTTAACTCTTCTACCACATTCAGTGTTAGTATGATAACAAGGCTATCTGATTTGGAGGGCTTCCTAATATTTCCGTAAAACATAAAATACACTTCGGCAACATAAAAATTCTTGTTCTAATAAGAATGAACTGAATTAGGCACAACAAGAAGTAAGAAAAAGGAGATTTTGCATCAATATGGTAAGCATATGTTCCATCCTTTCCAAAATGCCATTGTGCAAGCTATTTGGTGGGGTAGGCTGCTGGTTTGGTGTTGATGGCTGCAACAGATTTATTGTCTTTCAAACTCATGTCAGCTGCAGCAAAACAAAGAAGCATGTCAGTATGTTAAATTAAAAATCTTTTTCCGTTTTCAAAAAATGTTTCGGCACTAGTCAAAGTTTCAAGTCCTCAGTTTTATACCTCTCAATTCATCTATTCCTTTTCACTACTCACACATATCTTTCCAGCCAGGACAGGTGCACAGTTCTGCCACATATCATTTAGTCTAATATTCAGCATTTGGTGATAAGCCAAAGAGACTATATTTTTTTTTTTCCTTTCCAGAGGGAATTCTGTAGTTTTCATCTGAGAAAGAATAGGAATGGAGGGGGAATCCCAGATATTCCCCTCCCATTAGCTCTGTGCTTGAAATATTATTAACACTTTCATTTTCTCACTCCTACTCTCACCATTTGAATCTGGGTCATAACAGCATGCCTACCCTTCAGTACCCTGAGTGGGTGGTTGTTTTGGCTGGAACTAAGGCATACTTGCTTTGTGACACAGAGTGCCCTTATGGTGACACATACCTGTCCTTTTCAGTTAATTTTTATGCGTTGTCTTATGGTTTTTTTAATCATCTTGTTTATTATAAAAGACAGACTAGAGAGTGAAATTCGTGTTATTCAGTATTCCTATTTTTTCAACAATGTGTGAAGGGGAAATCTATGAAATATTTTAGTGTATTCTTTTTACAACACTGGATTATTCCCTATAGCATCTTTTCTTTTCCCTTACCAAACACCTTTCCCTTAATAAAATACTTTGATCCATGCCCTACCCTCAAATACTACAGCACATGCCTGAAATCTCAGGTTCAGTCTCTAGTACTAGCTTTTTAAGATCCAAAATGAAGAATCTGCAGAGCTAGAATTAAAATACAGTAGCTATTAAATTCTAGATATATGTAAATTCTAATTATATTCTAAATATAGCTATTATAAATTAGTGCCAGCTAATTATGTAAAGACAGTGTCAGACCTGTAAGAACTCTTGCATGGAAAGAAAAGAGGGACCAAAAGAGAAATGTGAAAGAAGCCCAATTTTCAGATTTCCTTGCTAGCTGAAAAATAAAACCAAGAGCTGGTACATAAAAGGCTTGAATGATGTGCAGCAGAATGGGAGTGACACCTGTAGATTTATGCCTTTCCAAGCAAGTGAGGTCTCCTATTGACTCTGCATGTGTCTCATTGCAATGCTTTTTTCTATCCTGTTTGAGGGGTGAAAAGACTCAGTGAGCCATAATTCTGTACTTCTAGAAAAGGTGCAGAGAGATGAGATACTATTTTTCTGAACTAAAACATCTACCATTCTGAGCGTGATTCTAATGAAGATAAAGAAGAGTGATTATTCCACATGGTTTTGTTCTTCCTTCCCAGTTATTTTTAAATGAACATTAAATAATTGGCAAATATTCTGAACAGCAGCTATTTTAAAAGTTCTATAAAATCAGTACCAACAACCTCTTCGAAGTAGTTCACACCTATTTGTTTTTAACTAACATACTGAGTAGAGACAAATTGCTTGTGTAGTTACATACATTATTAAAACAATCCTAAAATTATATAAATACATGTATACTGTTTGCTTTTACTGTTACTGCCACAAAACAAATGCATGATTTGCAACCTGGGTAATTAGCACTGGGCTGTTCTTTCTAAATTACAAGTGAGTATCTCTATGCCATCCTTTTTCTTTGCTTCTAATTAAGGCTAATGCATACTGCCCTACAAGAATTTGCAAGCTGTAGAGAGAAATAATGTAGTGTTAGTTTTGTAATTTAGTGCACAGGACACATTTGTGCTAAAGCTCTGTAAACTGGGCCTGTGGTCAAAAGGAGCAATTAGCACTTTGTTAGTATGCAATGATGTACTAATCTACACAGTCCCCAAAAGCAATTGTCTATTCCTTTTGCCCTCACGCACAAATTTTCTACAGTATGTACCACTCTGCCCCTAAAATAGCCCATTAGAGCACTGTTACTATAAAAAAGGGTTTCCTGTGATTACAATCTATGTATCATTAGAATTTGTTTATTGGAAAAATCCCCATGTTGTTCCATTAACCCGTTTTTCTGTGCTGAGATAGCTGCATAGTTCTCTGTAAGTGTTAAACAGCTGTAACTGTTTTACTAAAGAGGAGAAGGGGGTCAAATTTAGGTGACAGAATATTTCCATCTGAACCCCCTCTAAAGGGGGTTTCTTCTAACTAAAAATAAACTGTTGCAAGCAGTGATCTCCAGAAAAATAAGCCTGGTGCTAAAAGTGGACGGACGGTAAAAATCAGAGAAAGTATCGATAACACTGACAGCTGTGAGAGGACTAAACCCTAATATTCTGTGAGTGTTCCACATCCCCCTCTTGTGGCTGCTGTGTAAAGGATGTGAGTCCATCACGAGTAACACTTAAAGTAACATTTAATATAGATGGCCTCTGTGATAGTCACCAGAGATGGTCCACAGCGAAGGCTACAAAAATCAAGGAGGAAAACAAGGCAGCATACTGCCAGAAATCTGAGAGTGCTAGAGCCTTGTTGTTAAAGGCCTAGTTTCAAAGACTCTTTTCCAAAAATCAGGCTCATTACAAGGTATCTCCGCTGTGGCATCCACCAGCCAAAACACCTTCAGCCACTAACCATTTTGGAAGATCTTGGCAGTCCAATATGTGCCTACCCACTAAGGGGGTAGGTACAGGCACCCTCTGCCCCCTACTTCAGCTGCCTAGAAGCAAGCTAATACTGCAGTTTCATATTTACCCAGCAAAACTCACAGGGTATCTACCACAGGGTTACAGTTTCCAAATAGAGTATGGAAAACTAAGATGCTAGCTCCCTCAGGCTAATACTGAAATCTAATCCTCAAGTTAAAGGAGAAAATAAAAAAGAAAGCTCTATGAACTAACAGCACAATCAGTAACGTCATCAAAATGAGCCTTCTGGAGACCTCTAAATGAAACGATATCCTTCAGAGTCACTAACCATATAGCTGTCTCTGATATTATGCACAAAGCCTCTTTTGCTCTTCAGACTGTGAGAACAATGGGCACACTCTGGGATTTGACAGGAGGAAGGGAAGTACAGTGAAAATGTTTATGTATAAATAAATATCATTACCCAAACTACTTGCAACGCTGCATAAACTAATATATTCCTTTTAACCTTCTGAAAGAAATAAGTTAGAGATTATGTTGGGATGAGACTATTTAGATCAATTTTAACATTTAGAATACCCTAACATTACAAAATTTATTAATGGATCTGTTACACAGCAAAATAGTTCTACTAAGGTCATATCAACTACTTGTCCACCTCATTCAATTCCTTGTGCAAGCGGCAGCACCTGATTCATTTGATTTCCTCCATCTGTCTTTCTGTTTCCTCAGTTCAGCACTCCAGGACACCACCTTTTGCAAAGAATGCTTTAAATTTGCTCTGGAAAGAAAACATAGTATCTTGGATATTATCCAACAGGGCTACGCATAGAGAAGACTTCTTTTCTTGTTTGCTTCTAAGCTGCAGAAAGCTATCTGAAGTATTTGCAACAGTACTGAAAACTGAATTAGTTTTCAGTTACTTCATTTAGCTTTCATTGTCAATGAGTTTTGTAACAAAGCAGTGGTAGGTGAGGAGTAGATAATATGCTAACAAGAAGGCTGTTCCTGTCTCTACTTAGTGTCAGCACCTGCCATTTGGGATTCTCTCCAAAATTTGTGTTCCATTTGCGAGAATACTGAAAAACAATGAAGAGACTTACTGAGAGTTGTAGTTCTGCTTGTCTACACTTACTTAGCAAATTAATAAAGAAAAAGAAATAAGCATATGGAACTATAAGTTTTCAGATATGTTATCCACAGTACACGGCAGTAGGATCCTGCCAAAGATTCAACATTTGAACATATTGTTTAATACTCATGCAGCAAAATTTAAACTGATTAGCTTCCAAATATATTTTTTTAGATTTGACTTTGCTGAAAATAGTGAATTGCTCATCTGCTTAATACATTTTTATGTAAATAAAATAACATATTTTAATATATGTTGCTATCATGCTGTTATAAATATTAGAAATGATTAACACCGGGAGAGTATTAAAAATTTAAACTGTTTCACCATCTGTGCTGTTTGTTTATTTTTCACATTTCATTCAACTTGGACGGTGAAAATAGATTAATTTGGTTTTCCTCTTTCACTCTTGTGCGCCAGCATAACAATTCAGTGTCTCTGCTACAAACATTGCAAGGGTATATTTATCTCCAGACTGCCAAGTCAAAAGATGCTGTTCTCATGCAGCTATAAAT
>WEIT01035568.1:21361-70946 GCA_013389985.1 Dryoscopus gambensis
GGACGCGTCCCGCCGGTCCCGCCCGGCATCCGTGGCCGGGAGCTGCCGTCCCTCCCGGCGGGAACGGCCCCCGCTGGGGTAAGAGCTGCGAGCGGAGCCGCTTGGAGCGGGGCTCCACGTCCGCGTCTCGCCTCGCAGCCGGATGGAAGCGCGGGTTAAGGGCCAGGTGCTGGGGAAGCTGCCCGGGAGCTGCTTAGTTTGGGGGCAGCAGGAACGGGAGGGACAGCGCTTCTGGGCGAGCGCAGGCTGCGAGCTGGGCAGCAGGGGAAGGGGGCAGAGGGGCTCGTTTCATAACCCCTTTGCCTCTCTGCTTTTGGAGGTGTAGGGGTTTCTTTGCATAAATAAAAACGCAGAATTGTAGACTGCATGTAAATTTCAACATACGCTATTTTATTAGATGTTCGGAAGAACTGTATCCTCACTACAAAGTGAGCACTTTCTATGGCTTTCTTTTCATAGAAAGATCCATTCTTTCCTACCAAGTAGCAAAAATAAACTTCTTCAAAGGCTTGTATGCAAATAGACATGGTATCAAAAGGCTTTGTCAATGCAAAAGCATCGTGCTTTTGGTAAATATAATTAACATTCTAATTAGGCAGTTGTAGGTGAGCTTTCACAGGGTGTTTTCACTGTCCTAATTAAACTTGCTTAGTAGACTCATTAATTCTTTCACATCATAAGGCTTTTCTGTTCTCTATTATGTTGGTTAGGCATTTTTTTTTGTAATTCAAATCCACCCCTAAGGCTTCGTATTTACTGTCTCTGGTATCTGTGAGAGGTGAGGGAGAGGAAAGCAGTATGTAGAAAACGAGAACAAGTCATCTTCAAGCAAACTTGAAGGCACTGTGAAGCTGCTTTCTTGAGAAAGGTGCTTAAATGTTACTGTTGCTGTCCTTACTCTTCTATTTATTACTTTCATCTGTATCGTGCTTAGCATGTTCTTTAAGGCAGAAGTTTATTTTCAGGCGTCGTTGTTAAATGCCCAGCAAGTCTTGTGTATTTGAAGACAAGAGTTCTAGATACCTGTGCTGAAAATCCAGAAGGTATCAATTTGTTCTCTCTTCCAGAGCCCGTTAGGAATTTTTATTGCAGTACCAAGAGCTTATTTTCCTTCCAGTACTGCAATTTGTGTACCTCCCTTTCCATATCTACCTTTCAGAATGCAATGACAGTGGGGTTTTGAGCTATTACACTGGTAAATACCACGAGTGCATAGTGTATTAAATGGACTGTTTTAGCAATTCTCAGCCTTATTTCTGGAAAGGGCAGCTTCTACTGTGTGCAGTAAGATGTGGCACTTCTCTTCTGAAATTTCATTGCAAGAGTAATACTCTTTCTTAGATTTTTTTTTTTTTTTTACATAAGGGAAGGAAAAATATGTGAGCTTACTGATTTTGGTATCCTATATGGATCAATGCTCCTTAAAAACTGTTATCAGTGTGTAGTCTCCATGTATTTGGACCACTTTTGCATTCATGGAAAACTTCTCCTATGGCAGAAATTGCATGGGGAATCGAGAAATTATTCTTTTCAAACATTTCAGCTGCTCATGAAATGCTTGAAATGCTGAATCAGATAGCATAGCATCTTGTAACAAATATCTTGAGCCCATGCTCCTGAAATTATTTATTTTCAAAGGTTGTAGCAGACTTGCCTTTTTAATCAGACATGTGAGTATTAAATGATTTAATTTTTTTTCCAAAGGAACTGATGCTCAATGGTGTGCTCTGCATATCTTCCTATAGTTAGTTTGTGCAAGTCGTTCTTCAGTTTTCTTGAATAACGGTATTAAAATGATATCCTGAGTACATGCTGCTGCGTAGAGTTCGAGTTTTTATCTTGTATTTTATTTTTTTTGACATTTCTATGCATTTAGTGAATTTCCTTCCCTACCCACCAGCTTCTCAGTATGGATGTACAGAGCAGAGCTGTGTTCTACTGCTCCCTCCCCTTACCTTTTTTGGTTTTTCCCTCTTAAGTGCTACGTGCTTTGCTCTGCTAAACTATCGTTAATTAGAAATTGTGGTAACATATTGGTCAGTGCTAGATCTGATTTTTCTCGTGTATCATACAGTGGGAAAGCAGTTAAGTTTAACTTACGAATACAAAATGCTTCTAACGTAATATATTTGAGTAAAAGGAGTTGGTATCCCGCTGCGTAAAAGCAGGGCAGTTATGACATGGGTATGCGACTTTATGCATTTCATGTGAAATAACAACTTTATCTTTTTTCCTACAGGCAGAGTACAACGTTTCAAAATGCTGGAGATTATCTGGGTGATGCTGGAGATTACATTTAATGTGATTGTGTCTTCAGACATTCTGTTCCTCCATTTCATGAGCTAAAATATTTTATAAAAATGAAATCAGCTATCTTCATTGATCTTCAAGTTCACTTTGTCCTGTGAATTCAGAGAAGACTTTCTGAAGGAGGAATAGATTGATCACATACATGGACTTCTGTTGTTGCTCAAGGATACACTTTTTTTTTCATCATAAAAGGCTATCGTCATGAAGATGATTCTTCGTTTAAGATATGATCTGTATAACTAGGTGAATGAGGATACTTTTAATGAATTGTCAACATCTATTTCCATCTGTTTCTCCAGCTTTTATTTTTTAATAAAAATGAAGGACAAGTATAAAACAGCAGAGCTGATGTGTTTCTGTGAGGCCTTTATGTAAGCCTCTGTGTCTGGATGTGGTGCTAAAGGACAGGCAATCTGCTTTTGATCAGCTGATTGTAACTGCACAAAGAGAACCTTTAATTTAAAGTAACTTGCAGCTGTAATTATTTTACTCTTTGGCTTGCACCGAATGAAAGGGAAATTTCAGTTTTACTGGTCAGGAGCATTTTACTGAAGAAAGGGAAACTTACATTATCCTTGTTTTCATTTCAAACCAAGAACTGATAACCTTTTTTTCTTAGAATTTGACTACTAGGGAGATCTCGGCAGAGTAAAGCAAGTCAGATGTCAGCAAACGACTCTTCTCCCCCATCCGTGCAGAAGTTTTCCCCACCGACGTGTCATGCTGCTGCGCCACAGACCCCAACTTTGTCTTCAAGCCCCCAGTCGGGGCTCTCCAGTCGACTCTCCAATGGCAGTTTTAGTACCCAGAGCCTCACCAACTCGCGAGGCTCCATGCATGGCATCTCCTTCCTTCTGCAGATTGGTCTCACTAGAGAGACTGTCACCATTGAAGCTCAGGACCTGTCCCTCTCTGCTGTTAAAGACCTCGTGTGCTCAATAGTTTACCAGAAGGTATGGTATGATGCTACCATGTTCTGCTGATGGCAACAGTTGTTTGGTAACAAGCTGTTTAGTAATAGCAGCTGAGAAATGCCAAGAGTTCGGTACAGTGACAAAGATCTATGTTAGGTATTTGCAGTTAGGCACAAAGAAATTTTGGTAACTCTCAAGGGAGAAACTTTTAATTCAAAAGGACTAAACCGTCTTATTTTCTCGCTTGTGAAATCTAGTAAAAGAAGATGTAGTTTTAAATTTTCTGCAAGAATGACTTTTCACAATATGGACAGCTTTTTCCTTTCAGCGATTGTCACTGGTACCTTCGGTTTTTACTAGTTTATGCTTACTACTGTTGAGGAATATTCTTGGATCTGTATAGCCAGCCATAGTGAAAGGACCAGTTTTGACTACAAACATGTGTTGCAGGGCCACAGACTTGATACTGGCTTTTCTTTTTGTTTCTAGTTAATAATTAAAAATCCCACCAGACAGCCAGTAATGTCCTAGTATTGTTTTTCTGTATACTGAATACATGTTTTTCTCTTATATATCAGTATTATTTGGGTTAAGAGAGGGTTGACCAAGAAATAAAAGCACCTTAGCATACTTTTCCATTGGGTCTTGGCTACCGTGTTGCAAATTCTGTCTGTCTAGGAAGGAAATAACACTGATCTTGCTGGTTTTGTGTCCAAATTTTATCTTTATTTAGGTTAGAAAGGTTAGATCCTAGTAAGCAGCCTGAAAAGAAGTTAACAGTATTTCATAAAATAAGAAATAATTGCTCTTTTCCGTCAGTGTCAGCTGTGGGTGAGAGGGAAGGAATTGAAGTCAGATTATTTTGTAGGGAATTATCTCCATGTCTTTCGTTGTTGTGACTGGTATTTATTGTTGGTTAGTTTTATTATATGATTCTTTTTCACCTGATAGCCTGAAAAAACGTAAGCACATTATATGTTATTTGCATATGCTTGTGTATCTTTTTTCCCCATCTCATAACTTTCTGTGTCTTTTGTATTTTTACAAACTAATTGTCAAGCAAGCCAATTTCATAGTAACTTCCAAAATGTAGTTCACCATGTTAGTTCCCTTCTGAAGAGATGAGTTATTTGGGTCAATTTCTTTTTCTCATGTACCACACATGTGAGGTGTACCTTTATGCAGCCATTTTAGGGGCTGCTTTTTCTTTCTGTATCAGCTCCTTCTCTTTACATCTGTGTATTTCCTGTCTTCTGCCTTAAAGAAAGATGAAAACAAGTACATTCTCACTTACTTTTCTTTTTTCCTTTCTGTTTTTTTCGCAGTCTCAGCTAAAAGTTTAGCTTGAGGTCTTGTTGTAGCTCAAACACCTTGCATGCTGAGCCTAATCTACTGCAAAACTGATGAGGATTTCATGATCAGTTTTTGTTTTGTCTGGCTTTGCTGCAGCTCTCCTGCAGCTGATGCTACCAGTAAGTGACTGCTCAGTGAAAACATGTTTGCAGGCAGCAAACTGATCAGGAAACAACCTCAAGCATGGTGGATTCATCTTTCATAAGTAGTTTTGCAGCTAGTGCACGAGTGGCAATATTCTCCCTGTACTCTCTATTTGACAGCAGTATGTCCTGCCTTGACTTTTTTCTCTTAGATCTGGTGACTGTTGCAAGACTGTTAAATATTCTAGTATTAGTGTATACATAATGTAAAAATTGTGAACTGTGTTCTTGCCTGTAGTCACGCAAAGGGTTGCCTGTTTTTTCCAGTTGAAAGCTTTGAAGCTTGTTTGAGAGCTTGAACCACCTGCCTAACTGTATTTGAGGCTACAATTACAGTATCAGAAAGGTTGGTTAGGACTCTGCTTTTCTGCGTTTTCTGCTTCACACACTGGTGTTCAGTGTTGCTCGTTCAGGTTTTGCAGAAGGGTAATTAGAAGCAGCATCAGCAGAACTGAAACTAAAGAGGCATGTGTCTGCAAGGAGAGTGAGATGAGTAATGCAAATATTTGGTGTGTCTCTTAGCTCTATTACAGATGTTCTAAACATCAGGAGATGTTTCTTCTTTTTAAGCGTTTTAGTTCAGTTTTTTTTTTCAAGTTTAAAGTTAAAGTTTGGGGGGTGCTCTGTTAGGGTTATTGTGTATTGGAATGCTTAATAGCCATCCTCAGAAAATGCAAACTTTGGACTTTATAGGGATGCTTAAAAAAATTTCTTGCTTATGGTCTCCAGTACATTCATGGTCTTCTCTGTTCATTCCTTATCTAGGTTGCTGTGTATTAAAGTATCAGACGTACAGTTCTCAGGGGCAGTCTGAAGAGGAACCTAAGCATGGACACACATGGCTGCTGGAACAGAGGGACAGTGTTTAGAAGCAGAAAAACTTATAGCAGGTAGACAGTGTGTGTCCTTGCACAATGATCAGATATTACAGAGGCAAGTTCTTCATCCTGTTCTGTGTTGGAATACTGTTTCTTTATTCCTCACATGAGAGGATGTGAAGTAGAACAAAGGGATTACTGATTTAAAACTAGAAACTCGCATGTGGTGATGTTCCACTGCGAATTAAACTGAGAATTATGTGGGACAGCATGCTATAAATGCTGTATTCTGTCTTAATTTTATTCTGGTTAATAGCTATAAATGAAAAACATCTGATTACTGTAGTATTACTTGTGCTATTGCTTGTGTAGAATCAGTACCTGCAAGATATCTCGTAACTTTTTCGGTAAACTTTACTTTCATGTTTCTGCAACTTCTCTATCTTTTTTTGGTCCACAGCCCTGTCCTTCATCGTTTTCACTTTCAGTCATATGCAGCGTTCTCCTTCTTTATATGGATATTTCCTCTGATGGCTTTGTTACATTTTGCTCTGAAATAGACCAGCTGCTCCCCTACCTTAGAATGTTTGCCTGAAATTCTCATGATCCTTTTACCGTTGCATTCTTTTTGATTGAGAACTGATACAGTATTTACCCATGCAATCTGTTTCTTACTCTTCCCGCCTAGTTTTCCTACTTGACTGAACTCACCCAAAGTCACCATTTAGCAAAATGAAAGGGGTATTTCTTATGTCTTGCTGGCTGGATCCTCTTCTGTATTTTCATCTCATTACAAGGATCATATTGCAATCCATCCATATTACAAATGAATCTCTAGAGCTCCTGCAGTGACAACTTGAGTGTAATAAATAAGTAACAGTACCGCGACCAGTGTTCTGGATTTTTCTTCAGGTTAAGCTTGTAATAGTTCATGGTGTTTATTTTTGAAAGGCTCTAAAATGAATGCAAATCATTTCTTTTGTTCAGATGTGCTCAAATCTATTTTTTTCCTCCTCTGCCGTCTTGTCAACTGTTTTCTTCATATGAGCTGAATAATGCAGAGATTTAGCAAGAGCTGAGGCATGAGAAGCAAACATGCTTGTGAGAAGGTAGCAGCTGGGGAGTTACTGGGGGTGCAGAGGTGTTATATGTGGGGCAGATTAGCATTTCCAGTGTGGTAATAGGTTTGTGTGCTGGAAAACCTAGCCAAGCAGTAGTCCAAGTATGTCTGTGTTGAGGCATCTGGTGGGGGAAAGATCTCCTGCAACATGTTTGAAGCTAGTTGTCTGTGTGATAATGTGATTTGGCACATGATTCTGAAGAGTGGGAGTGAATAGCTGGGTAGGGATGCAGGATAATAGAATGGATGACTTCAGTGAACGAAGAGACTTTCCAATCGTGTTTTGGCCCGTTAGACTTTGGAATTAACTTTCAGTGGTTTGAAGCATTTGTTTTGAGTTATGACGGGTCATGAGATATTGGACCTTGAAACAATATCCGCCTACACTTTTCCCCAGTGTGAATTTTTGGCGACCAGTCCAGAACTTTGCAAAGTAACTCCTGGAACTTGAAGTAAAGGGATTTTTCAGTTACTGCCAAGATAGAAAGACGCTTCAGTTGTGTTTTGCTCAGCAGTACTGACTCCTGTATGTTGGTTGAGTTCTTCTGGATCAAAAAGACGATGTAATACACTCTCAATTAAAGCTAGATATGCTGTAATACTTACAGTATGAGCATGCTAGATAGCACCAATGATTTTTCCTCAATTTCCCATAACTGCAGTAATGCACTAGTTGTGTTACTTGTGCTAGTACCACCCGAGTATTAAGAACTGCATATATTGATGTAAACTGATGATATTGGTATACCAGAGATTAATTTTGGCACAGCCTAGTACATACGTAGACTTCCCACAAGTGATTTCCTGTCGCTGGATGCTCTTTTGGAACTGTTAAGACTGGGAACAGTAATCTTTTTGCTTTTAGGAAACTTAGTAATACTGGGATTAGCAGTTTATGGGTTCTGAGTAACTGTGCAGATACTATAGGCTTTTATGCAGGAAAGTAATAGCTGTATAATCCCGTAAGATAAAACAGGCTTTAAAAAAATTCTGCTTTGAATTTTGTTTTCAAGTTTACATTATGAGCCCTTAACACTTCAAAGGAACTGGATAATGTTCTTCCTTAACAGCTTCATGTAAGTGAGCATAAGGAAAGCTATAAAAGCTGTACTGTGCTGCAGTACAAGAGAGAGGAATTTGGTAGTGTACAACTTGAACATAGTTCAACTATTGAACATAGTTTAAGCTTTGCGTAAAAATTCTGTTAAAAGATACCACTTGAAATAAAACCCCTGTTAATTGATGAGGTTATTCTTGGCCAGCAGTCTGCACATAGCCTTCTGGCCAAGGTGCTAGCAAGGAAGGCTGTATTCTCAAATGGACTGGGAAGCGGAAGAGAGAGCAGGGCGCCGCATGCCTGTAAGGAGCCAAGCTGCTTGGTTGGAGCTGATTGCTCCCCTCATCGAGGCCTGGCCAAGTGCCTTAGACAGGGCTCTGCCGGGCCACCTGCAGCTCATCAGAGCCGGCCGTGTGGAGGGCAGCCAGCCAGCGCCTCCATGGCTTGGGTGCACAGGGCTGGAGTGGGGGCAGAGGAGAGGAATCTGAGCCAGGGTGTGTGGAAGGGAGTTGGGAGGCAGGCGTCTTCCTGGTAGGGTCTGTTCTTTTGGAACTGGGGACTTTTTTTTGGCAGGGGAGCAGGGAAGTGTGCAAGGAAAGAGCAGGAGTTGTTCATCTAACTTGGAAAGTTCTATTAGGGCTGATTGAATCTGGAGGCTGCTGCAGCTCTGTCCCTCTGTGCATCCACGGACAGCAGGACTGACCACGTATTCCTGATAGGCACTAGCATTTGGATACAGGTGTGCAACACATACACATATACACGCAGATCCAAACATGAACAGTGTGTCTGTCTGAGCACAAACAGCACTAGTGGTGCTGTGCACTTCTCTGGTGGTTCAGGATGGAGGTCTGCTAGTGGGGAAAATACAGACACATACCCACTCACCCACCACTAAAAAAATAGCGACAACAAAAAAAGTGGGTGTCTCCAGCAGCCAGCTTCAAGCACTCTCTGCCCAGTAGCAGCTGCTGGATCTTGGTCTTTCCAGTTGCTGGCACCTGGATATTCAAGTTGTTGATTTCACCTACTCTGGCCTCTCCAGTCACTGACATTACAGGGTCCTCTTGCTCTGATTGCTGGCACTCAGACCCCCCCATACACATACATGGGCTCAGAATGAGGGGAAAATAATTCAGGAAAATAGGTAGAAATTGAACTTAATGAAAATAGAGGACGAGTGGTGCTGATGAGGCACAGGGCATGATCAGATAATTGTTCTGACCAACCCCTGTGTAAAGGTGGTCAGCCTCTTTTGTCTTCTTATCCCTCGATTTCTTTTGCCCCCCATGTTTATTCCTCCCTGAATCACCTCTTTCCTTGCCTTTGTTTGCTTCCATAAACATTCCATAGGTATTATACAATCCTAATTTCCCAGCATTTTATAATCTGTACCATACCATTGGACAGCAACCCCTCTCAGCCCAAAAGGTGTTGACTTACCTGATCAGTGCATGTGTGGAAACTGGGTCTAAGAATATCGTGGGAGAACCCTGGAAGGGTCTGGACAGGGTATCCTTTCCTTGGAGTTCTTAATTTGGGTTCCCACCTGCCCTTCTTTCTCTGTGCTCCTCTGGCTTGTGGAGATGGGCCTTCCTGTGAAGGGCCTGGCAGGACCTGGGCAGGGTGTTGTGTGGGCTGCCTCCACCTGCATTTTTCCTCTGTGCTGCTTTGTGGATGTGCAGACAAGCACCTCACAGGCAGGACAGGTAACGGAGCTACTGTGAGGTTCCTCAGCTACTGCCTGTCCCTCTTATGGATTCAGGAAAACCTCCTAGCAACTGAAGCTCTCTATACCAATGAACAGGCTACTTCTGTTCTCATGCTTTTAGCTTTTGGAATTACTATTTCAGAAATGGAGATCAGGCATGCTCAATGCCTAGAAAAAGGTGTCCTGGTGAAGTCTTGTCAAATACTGTAGAAACTGTATACAGAGTCTGTGTTTAGTGAGAGAATTCTTGTACTCCATACTAGTGTAGATTATTCTCTTGTTAGTCCTGGGCTTGTGATTCTGCATCTTAGTCTAGAAGCCACTGATAAAGCTCAAGCTTGTCAAAAAAGAATTACCTTTTAAGGAGGTTAAATGTTACAGTTATAAAACCAGACAATCTTTCACAGTCACTTCTATGTGTATGTATATTTATTTTGGAAGAACGGGGCAGTAAATCATGTCATGACAATATGAGAAGCAATCATGATACACAGCTTAAAAGGTTAGTTTAATTAATGTAGAACCAAATGAGGGTATTGATGTGAAGAGTTCTAACAATTTGTAATAGATGATTTTGCTTTTTTTACAATATTTCTACTCTGTAGAAATTAGTTTTGCCTTTGTGTGGAATTTATTTGAAAACAAAAATATTAATTATCGATATTATAATGTTATTTATCAACTTTGGAATTAATGTTGGTGCTGCTTTCTAAGGAATGTAATGTCTCATGTTTTTAATGATTACACTTGCTGTCACAAAGACGACTTAAGTGTTCATCTGTAACTTCAGTTTATTGTGTTAGCTCATGCTTTTTAGTAATGAAAATGAAAGTAGTATCTTTAAAACACTTTAATGAATCCAAGATTTGTACATGAGAATGGGTAAATGGTGCATAGGCAGAACATATTTTGTCATAGCAATTAAGATAAGTGCTGCTTGGCAGGTGATTATGTGATCTCTGGTTACTGAGGGGGGGATTATGTGTAGGGATGTTCTGGCAGCTGCATGACAGGGTTATGGTCTTAAAGAGTGAAAAAAAATTAAAGAGAAACAAAGACATATCTTTATCAAAAGAAGGAGACTCAAACCTGTGAAATATGTTAGAGGCTTCCTTAAAATCTGTGGTTCATAGTTGGTTCTGTGAACTTAATACAAAGACACAGTAGTTCATGTGATTCCCTGAGTCATGACTTGTCCCTCCTGGCAGCTGAAATTAATATTGGTGTTAATAAAAATGTCATGTGTATGTGCAGGCAGATATATACTGTTCTAATGTTGATTTTATATCCCCTTTGGTAGAACTAAGTTCTTCAGCAGCATAATGCAATTGATAGAACTTAATCTTAACAGAGTATCAAGGAATAAAACCTCACAGCACTTATTTTAATAATGTAAATATATCTTTTTTCTTGTCAATCAAGGCACAGTGGGATTTTGGGTTAGAGCTTAAAGTAGGTTTATGACGTGTTTCAGATATGAAGAAATATCAATTCCCTTGGAAGAACTACTAGTGTGCTGTATCTTCTGTGCTTTGTGTTCTGGATAGAAAGTCAAGTCCTGTGCATATTTGCATATTTGCAGAGAAAAGTTTACGCATATTTGAGCAGCACAGCTAATTGTCAAGCTTTTTATTTTCTTTCCTATTACAAATGATCTTCGGGCAATGGGGAAAATGTAATTTTCAGAATATTCATGGATATTTGCTATTTAGCAAAATGAATCAGCAGATGAGTACACTGAAATATAGTATGATAAGACAGGAATTCTTGCAGGTAATTCCAGATGATTTAAGGGATCTTAAGCAATAACATTTTATTGTATAAAGGTTTGAGCAGTATCTGGTTTAGGGGAATATAATGCTACTGTAATCTCTGTACCATCATGGCTACAGGACGGAGTACAAGAAAGTTTCAAATTTACATAGGAAACCTGGGAGTGAGTTGAGAGACAACGGAAGCAGTCGGCTGCTTTGGCATCAGCCCAGTGAATCAGTTTCTTGGTGCTGTGGACTAAATATCCATGCATCAGTATAAATTTGCCAGAGCTGTCTTTTGCTTTTGCAAGGGTTAAATTGCACAGATTCTGCCCCTCCTTGTGACTGTCCGAAGTAGATAGTATGCTTTCTGGAGCATGCTTCAGTATTGTGTGTCATGTAATTGTGTAGTGTGTACACATGGAAACAGAGAAGACCAACTTGATATTTCAGATAAAATTGCTGCTGGAAAGAGGACGTTATTTTTTCTCTGAATGGGAAGAGAGTGTGAAAACAATGGGTGCGATGGATACCTTCGTTATGGTTTTGATTTGATAGAACAAATCTTTGATTATTTTATTTAAGAACAATTAATATACCACAAGCTAGATGCAGTTTAGATACTTATTGACTGTGTAACAGTATATTTATGAGCTGTTACCTCTTTAATTAAAAGTTTGTTCTGAGCTTTTCCGTATTTTTTCCCACATTCTTCCTGTTTTCTTCTGTGGGTGTGTTCCCACCTCAAGTTTGAATTCTGGTTTAAGCCAAAAGGTCAGAGGAGCTGCTTGAGTGCTACTCATTCCTCTCCAGGGTCTGTTCCTGCTCTTTTTCCCCATGGACTGTTTACTTTTAGGCTTTTCATTTTAAAAAGTTTTCATTTTAAGAAGTTTTACTCGTACTTGACAGTATTTTGAAGAGTAGAGAAAACACAGAATGAGAAAGCTTTTTTCAGTGAAGTGTCATGGAAAGGTGGCATGGTATTTAGTGTATCTATTTCCTGTATGGATTTTCAGCATTATCTTCTGTCCTTGTGGGGATTTGAGTTTTCCTTTTCACAGAATCACAGAAAATGGGTAAGGTTGGAAGGGATCACTGGAGGTCATAGAGTCCAACTTGCCTGCTGAAGCAGCGTCCTCTGGAGCATGTTATTCAGAATTTCTCATATCTGTAGGTCTAAACTGTTGTAGAACAATGACATGGACCCTCTTAATTGGCTTGCTCCTCAAGAAAAGCGTGGCAGGTGCTGCTGGAGTGTCTTGAGCTAAATACCTGCCTGAGCAGAACACGTGTGAAATAAGAGTTATTATAGGTGGTGGTATCCAAGTTAAAGGCCTGCATTGGGTTTCACTTGCTAGACTGATTATGCAGGTCTGAGAGACTGAAAACCCAAAGAAATAAAAAATTTAACACTTTTTCTTCTCAGCTTTAGAAAAAAAGCTTAGAAATTTTCAGAAAATGCTTTGTTTCCTCAAAAATAGACAGATTAATTTTGTTACCATGAAACATTTACAACACTTGAGCTCTGTAGCTGTTACTAAAAACATTGATAGGATTATCAAAGAGCATGTATTAATTTAGAGTTTGGTTTCTGTTGCAGTTCCCAGAGTGTGGTTTCTTTGGCATGTATGACAAAATTCTCCTGTTCCGTCATGACCTGAACTCAGATAATATTTTGCAACGAATTACATCAGCGGAAGAGATACATGAGGGAGATCTTGTTGAGGTTGTACTCTCTGGTAGGTATTATTCTAACAGTGGAACAACTCTTTATTCAGTAGATTAAAAGAAAATAGGACTTCATGGAACATTATTTTCATGCCTGTTGAGCTTTTTCACTTAAGTCCCCTATACTTTGGGGTAGATGTTTCCAAGGAAATCCAAGTATCACTGATTCCTCAGTACTTAGTTCTGTTATTTTTTCATTGTTCTGTTTTAATCTTCTTCAGGATTAGTATTACAAATAAATCTGAATTTTAAAAACGGGAATTTATAAGTGTAATAATATCAGTTTTTATTTTTAAAAATTGTTTAAGATGAAATGCAGGTAGGATTCAAAATTTGTTCTACCAACTGTTGTGGAGTTTTTTTTGCTATTGATGGCTTATGCTGTCATAAGACTTCATATAAATGTAGTTGCTGAACCATACCTATGAAAACAGACTCTTAAGGGTTATTGTAGTTTTTAAAACAGTTTCTTTAGACAATATAGTCCTTAGAGTGGTGGTTATTAACCAATAACAAGGAAAAAATAACCCCAGCTCTGATTGTCATTGTATGTGTTTAATCAATATGTTGTCAAATCCAATCAAAAGCCAGCTATAGCTGAACTACAAATAAAAGCTGGACTAGTACTGAGCAGTTTTATAAGTCTTTAAGGATAAAGTGGCAAACTGAAGCAACGTTTTAGGAAGAGAGACCTCTTGACCGTGAGGTACTTAGGTTTGTAAACTTGATCAATAAAGTATGATTTGGATAGCTGTAAGGCTGAGTCCTTGGCTGCATTTCAGGGCATCTCTAGGATGTTCAGTAACTGATCATCTTAGTTTGAGCTTTTCATTGCTTCTGGTGCATAACATATTTGGAAAATTTGTTTTGTGTCTGTTGGCAATCTCTGACAGTTTCCTTACAGACAGACAGACCACCAGAAACTGAGGCATTTTGAAGACATGTAAATCTCTCTCAGTAGGTTTTTAAAAATCAGAACCTGAATAGGAAGTGTTAGTACATATTTGGTAAAATAATAGCCATCAGGGCAAGGTAATGTTGATGTAAAATACCTTTTTTTTTCCCCCTCAAAGAAACAGGACAAAAATAATTTAAATATGTCTGTGCTTGTTTAAGAAAAAGAATATTTCGATCTTCTGTGGAAACTTTATCCACAGTTCTGTTTTGATACAGCAAGAGTTTAATCTAATAAACTTTTACTGCAGAAGTCCTTCAGAAGATAAAAATCTAACTTGTAGAGCTGTCTTTTTTTTTTTAAAATTTGGTAGGTTACAAAACAGCTTGAAAATTAAGTTGCTCTTTCAAACCTTTATTGTTGCTTTTAGCAAGGCTTGTTGCACCTGCCTTCAACTTAATGAGGTTTTCAAAAGTGGGATTCATACTGCTAATTTGTTGTTGCCATTAGCCTACAGAGTCCAATGCATATTTTTCCTCAATAAAAACGTTTACTGAAAACTATGTAGTCTTCTAAATGAGTATTTAAATGGTATACAGTAAAATGCTTTTTTCTAAACTGCTTGTTAGCATTCTTTGAATTCACCATTTTTAAAACATGTTCTTTTCATAAATCCTTGTTGATCCTGTGGCAAGAACTATAACTTACTGCAATTTTTTAAAAGCTTTGGCTACAGTTGAAGATTTCCAGATTCGTCCTCATGCGCTTTATGTGCATTCCTATAAGGCTCCTACTTTTTGTGACTACTGTGGAGAGATGCTTTGGGGTTTGGTACGACAAGGATTAAAATGTGAAGGTAAGTCTATGATATTTAGTGTATCTGTGTGCGTGTATATCTATATAAGATGAGGAAGAAGAAATTGTGTTGCTTTTGGTAGGTTAGTGAGTGATAAATGTAGTATTTCATAGTTGGAAGGGTTTGTGCATTTGAAAACCTGAGTTGTAATCTTGGCAGTAATGCAAACTCTGTGTGACCTTGGGTAATGACTTAAGAAGTGTTGTTGTTTCCCACTTTGAAAAAAGTAGCTAGCTCACAACCTTGTGTTCTTTGCACAAGGAAGACATAGTTTGGAGAGACTCCCAAAGGGGAATCCCTTTCCTTATGGCTTTCATCCAGCTGGCTGTGGAGCACCCTGCAGCCTGCTGTCAGGTACTGACGCTGCCTTCTCATTGAATTCTTCTTGGTTCTTGTGCTCCAACGTGAGGGAGTGATGAAAGCCTCCTGGTGGTGGGAGATCAGCTGCTTCCAAGTCTTAGACATTGTTACTAGAACTGGGCTTACTGGAGAAAAAGCTGTTTCTGTGAATCGCATCAAGAACAGTAAAATAAGAGAATTTGACACAACAGTCTATTTCTGCCTTTACCGTTTTCCTGGATCATCTTTTTAAAACGGCTTTATCAAAACATTAGTACTGTTTTTGTTACTTTGAATGCTGGGAGGTTTTTTGAATAAACAAACTGCTCTTCCAGGTTGTGGGTTAAACTACCATAAGCGATGTGCCTTCAAGATTCCAAATAACTGCAGTGGAGTGAGAAAGAGGCGCCTGTCTAACGTGTCTTTACCAGGAGCAGGGCTTTCAGTTCCAAGACCAGCACAAGCTGAACACACATCCTCTGCCTCTGAAGAAGTATGTAATGTGAAAGGAGAAACAATTTCTGTTTTTAAATGCTTTAACCTCTGGGGAACTATAAAGTGTTTTAAGTGGCTCATGATGAGTATGTGGGGGTCGAGCTTAACCATTATGATTGGTTTTAGTGAATTTTAAAATCTGGTGATTCTTGGACTGTGACACTTACTGCTTATTATTACTGTGAGAGACGAAACAGGAAATAAATTAAAAGTTTTATATATAATTTAGTTATTAGCCTTTCACTCCTAGTTATATGAGCTCTTGAGAACTTTGGCTTCAGAATGATAAAACGTCTTGTCTTCTTAGGAATACAGATTTATTCTGTAATTATTGTATTAGTATAGAATAGTTACTTGGCCAAAGCAGTAAAAATTGTAAGCTTTTATGCTGGGGAAGAGTGTTCCTGACCTGCTGTTAAGCTTTTCACAGAGTTAATCCAAAAAAACCTAAACCCTATCCAGGAGGGTATAGGAGATGAAGGGCTTACAGTTCAAACAGACATCCGTAGTAGTTCCTTGTTATGATGATTGCTGAGAAGTTATCAATTATATAACAAATATCTATTATCAAGTATATCCCAAGTATATTGGGACCGTAAGACAGGACAGGCAGTGATTAGATCCATTTGTTTGTCCAGTAGTCTTTTCTAATTATCTGTTACTTTACTCTATAACTATTCTGACCACAGTTGAAAATACAAATCATATAGTCTAGTTCAAGAAAGTAATGTTTTTAGCTAGAAGCTATAAAAGTCTAGTCTTGAGTCATGAAAAATATTTATTTTGATGTTCATGACTACTGGTAAGATTTATTCAGTGAACATAGAATTGTAACCATTTATCACAGAATTTACTGTGTGCATGTTTACTACCTTTTTGATACCTCTTCGTTTTACTCAATGCCTTTTCTGTTTTAATTGCTAAAGTTTTTCCTTTAAATTCATTTATAAGAATTTTTTTGAGGGGGTTAATTTTCACAATGAATTTTGAATTTTCTAAATATTTTTGCCTAATGTAGTAAGCTATCCAGGCATGCCATACTTTGCTTTTAAAAACTGATAATTTGAGGTAGTGATTGGGATTTGGTTTGCCTACCTCCAGTGTTTTCCATATTACCCTCTATATGGAGGTCTGAATGTGCTGTCTGAACCTTGTCAGGTTAATTAAAAAATAAATGTCATGAGTGAATTTTTAGCATTTTATCTTCTGTGGAAATAAAGGTTCATACATAACTTCCAGCTCTCTGGAAGGCTTTTCCATCTGGTGTTTTTATGGTTTTGGTTTACTATGCCACAATATCCTCTTAAAGCTTCTTGGCCAGATTGCTTTCTTGTCTGGTCACTTTCTGACAGCAGCTGCCTTACAGCCCCACTGGCTTTTATTCAACCACCAGGACCCCCAGCTCCTTCCCAGCAGGGCTGATCTTGATCCCCAGCCTGTGTTGATACCGGGGGATGCCCCAGCCCAGGTGCAGCACCAGCATGTGGCCTTGTTGAACCACATAAGTTTTGCACGGACCCACTTCTGAAGCTTATCCAGGTCCCTCTGGATGGAATCATGTCCCTGCTGTGTGTCAGCTGCACCACTCAGCTGGGTGACATCCACAAACTTGCTGAGGGTACGCTTGCTCCCACTGTGTCATTGGTGAAGATGTGTGATAGCACCGGTCCCAGTATCAGCCCTGAGGGACACCACTTGTCACTGATGTCTATCAGGACACTGAACCATTGGCCACTACCCTCTGCATGTGACCATCCAACCAATTCTTATCCTCCTAAAAGTCTACCCATTGAATCCATCTCTCCACTTTAGAGTGAAGGATGTTACGGGGATGTTAAGCCATGTCAAAGGCTTTACAGAATTCCAGATAAATGACATCTGTAGCCCTTTTCTTGTCCACTGATGGAGTCACTCATAGAAGGGCAATGGCTATCCTGAATCACCTCCCTATCCTTCATGTGCTTTAGCACAGCTTCTAGTAGGATCTCTGTGATCTTCCCGGGCACAGAGGGGAGGCTGACAGGTCGGTAGTTCCCAGGGTTGTCCATTCTATCCTTTTTAAAAATGGTGCAGTGTTTGCCTTTTTCCAGTCACCTGGTATTTCACCTGACTGCTGTGACTTTTCAAAGCCGTCATGGCAGTAAAACTGTTCTGGTGTAAATTATGTATTCCTTCTTTATTCCAGCGTTGCTGCCCAGAACCTAGTAAGAGGATTCCCTCTTGGAGCGGCCGCCCCATCTGGATGGATAAGATGGTGCTTTGCAGAGTGAAGGTCCCACACACCTTTGCTGTTCACTCTTACACTCGCCCCACCATCTGCCAGTATTGCAAACGGCTGCTTAAGGGCCTTTTTCGCCAAGGAATGCAGTGTAAAGGTAAACACTTAATTTTCTGTTGTAGCAGTAGATTTCAGTAAAGGTCTTGTATTTAAAACTGATTGCAACTTAGATGGCTGTATACTGCAGAATAGGGCAGTGTAGTGTTTGAAAAATTACATAATTTTCAGAAGATGACAGCAGCCCTCATTTTCATTATAGTAGGCTGTGCATTGTACATTTTTCTGAAAAATAAGATTTAAGCATGTAGATTGAGGATATTGTAATTCTAGAAGGTTAATTATGAATTAATAAAAATGGGAAATGCTTCCTTTTTTTTTCTGTGTTCTAAACTGACCACTAAAGACTCTGTGAGTTTTCACTGTATTATTCTAGTACAGGATATTGGTTATTACCTTTTGGTGATATTTTATACAGCTAGGTGCCTGTGCTGAACTTGCTCGGTTTTTATGTAGCATATGTTAACATGCATGGCTTCAGTTCTCAGATTCTTCCATGTGGTTCCTAGGGCATAATGATTGGGATCTCCTTCTGGCTTTTTATTGCTGGTTAGTGCAGTTATGTCAGCTTTGTTGCAGGAAATGAAAGTCTGGTGATGAACCATGAATATTAATATGGAAAGGAGTTTCTATTTCTCTCCTGTGAGTTTGTCAAACAGGAGTATCAAAGGTCAGCTTTTTGAGAGAGGTCGTTTAATACATTTTCAATTTGCTTTATTAGAGGAGAGAAAATATTTTAAGCTTACAGCTGTGTTAAGTTTTTTTTGACTAGTAATACTGTTGTCTCATGTAAGTAAGGAAATAATTTTATCTTTAATTTCTGTTGTTATTTGCGGTCTTTGTAGTCTGTTTGAAGTCTGCATCCTGAAATGGATTTTCATATTTTTTCCAGTCAGTGTGTCTCTTGGATATGACACAAAAATAATTAAGCCTGAAAAAGACGCCTTGCAGTTTTAACATAGAGATGCTGCTGCCCATATACAATTGCTATGACTATGTGAACAAATGGGGCTACCACATCAGTTTCAGGGAATTGAATGACACTGGATAAAAATATTATTATATGCGTATTGTAAGCATTTATGTATGGAAAACAGGCCTAGAGAAATGCTATGTATATGTGCAGGACAGAAATAAGTGTCTTAATAGGCATCCATGTATGCAGTATGATCCTGTGCTTATTTTTAAGCAATCAGGAATTTATATCAAGCAGTTCAAATATTTTCATACTGCCTTCTCCTACAGATTCTTAAGGTTTCCCATTGACTTTCTCATGCACATTCTCAAAGCTTGGGGTCTTTTACTAGTTTTATGTTTGAGTACCCATAAGAGCCCCGGATTTCTTGATTTAATTCAGGTTGCTATTTGGGCTCTGAGGATGCATCTCTTTGAGATGCTAAGGCTGTGTTTGTGGTAATAAATTAAATGTGCCCAGAAACATTCTTGGACACTGAGGTCAGCTGGGACAGAATGACCCGTGTTCATGAACAAGTTTCCTTAGCATCCCAGCCTGGGTGGCTCTGTGCAGACTGCCTGTTTGGAGCAATTTCATAGGATGCTCTGGTTTATGAGCTAGGCCTTGGAACTGTTCGGGATTGTGCTAATGCTGTGGGCCAAAAGCATGCTGGGGGATGTTTGTAGCAATTTACTAGACTAGAGAATTGGTTTGCAGTATCCAAGAATGTTTCTGAATGTAGTTTAATTTATTAGGATAGACTCAATCTTCTAGCTTCCTGACAGGATTTGAAATGTGTGTGTTTCTTCCAGCCTCCTTTAAAGTAGTGAAGTAATTGTGTTCTGTAATATGGACTGAAGCCACGGCTGTAAAAAAGGGCAGTTTGTGGGTCTCGTAGGATGCATCCTTTTAGACATTTAGAAGCTGAACAGTATTGTATTCTGCTCCAGAATTTGGCTCCTCTGATACTAAAAATGGAGAGATAATGGTTTTTCTCTTGTCTGGGCTTAAAAGGAAAACACATGGAGCTTGCTTTGGATGGCAAAAAGAGGCTAAATTATCTGTGTGAAAACAGCTGTGGGGGCAGTAGGGAGTTTTGAAATTCATGGTGTTGATGGAGTTGAACATGACAGGGATGCTATTAATAAAGGAAATGCCTGTTAATGCCAGTAATGTTATATACTGGACTTTGCTCAGTAGGCTGCATCTGATACCTCGGATGCAGAAACAGCATGCATCCAGGTGAGATTCTATCTCCATGTCAGGACAGATCTGGACATAACGTCATTCTGTCTGCCCTGTGCCAGCAAGAAATGGAGCTTGAGTAGTCAGCCAAATCTGTAACCTGAATGAGAGGGGAACTGGACTTCGGTATTGACTGCAGCACGTATTTGCTCTGATCTAGTTGTGTGATCGTAGAGGCTTCTGATGTTTGCAAGTCTTAGTTGGCAGGTGAGGAAAAATGTTAGAGATGAGACATTTAAATCATATAGCAATGGAAAAAAGGATGTGGAACAAATGAAAGAATGGGAAAAATTACATCATGATGGAAAAAATAACTACAGAAAAAGCTAGAGAAGTAGCAAACCATTTGGTACTGGAAGGGGAAGTACTGACATAATAAACAGTGGTGGGACAAATCGACATGTGACATCAGGACAAGATTGTTAATTTCCTCCTGGAGGTGACCTCATTGGTACTGACTTCAGTTACATGCAAATGTATGAATCTGAACTGAGGTTTGTGTTGGAAGTAGTGAATGATAAATGTTAGTGTCTGGGTGGGAGTGAGGTTCTGGTATCATGGGCTTATTTATCTGCTATTTTAGATTGCAGATTCAACTGTCACAAACGCTGTGCACCTAAAGTACCTCGAGACTGTCTTGGAGAGGTGATTTTCAATGGAGGTAAGATGAGAAACATGCTTTCAAGTACTGAGAGATCTTTTGAGGCTGAACAAGTTGCCTTAGTGTTTAGTTCCCTCATCTTTGAATATTTGACATATTTTTATTTATCTTGCCAGTTTTTTCACTGAGGTTAATGAAAATAGATTCACTGTAAAACTTTCAGTCTGGTGACTTAAATTTTACTTAATCAGTCTTGACAAGTTCACTATGCTTTGCTTGGGATTGCTCAATGGAAATGAAACATCAAGAAGCCACCCCAGTGTACAAAATTGGAAGATCTGTTGTGATCAGTCTGCTAATTTTTCACCATGAAATATATACTTTAAAATGTTAATATCTGAGGACATGTACCATTTCTTGTGACTTTCTCATATCCATGATTTTTACTGGCCAGAGTTAGCCCAGATGTTTGACATAGAAGAGAAAGGAGAAAAACCCAAAGCCAAACCGAAAGAAAGAACACCATTCTAATTTCTGGAAGCGTCAATGAAGTTGGACTGCTTTCTGAATAGACCTTACAAAATTGAAAGAGGAGGATGCAGAACACTTTGTGGAAGAATTTTTAGAGTATTTTTATAAGTTTTAGACCAGTGTTAAGATGATGAAATATGGGATAGATGAGCAGATAGGGATTAAAATCTTTTTGAATGGGTGGGCCTAGAGAGTGGTTATCAATGGCAAGTAACTCATGGGGCCAACAAAGGGTCCAGTCCTGTTCAGCATCTTCATTAATGATCTTGGTGGGGCAGAGTGTACCCTCAGCAGGTTTGCAGGTGACTGGGAGGACTGGCTGATACAACACAGGGCTTGTGCTGCTATCCAGAGGGACTTCAACAGACTGGAGAAATGGACTCAGGGGGTCGTTGGACCAGGTGACCTTCAAAAATCTCCTCCAACTTCAACCATTCTGTGATTGTGTTGCCTTGATCCTTGTCACACATTGTTTAGTGAAACAAAATTAGTGACATGCAGCAGATCGCATCAAACTGTACAACTTTGATTCAGGGGCTTGGGCAACGGCTGTGTTAGCGAGCGGGTCTGTTGCCATTGCACAAACGTATCCCATCCATTCATGCCTGCCTTCTCCAGCTCCCAGGCTCTGTCCTGGATCTTAATGTTGGTGGCTGTGAACAGCAGTGTGCAACATGATGTTGCTGCAGCCTGGTTTTACCGCCTTTGTGATGTTAAGGTGCTAAAGGCCACATAGTTTGGGAACCACAGTTTCATATAATTCTTCTGAGGACATAAGGAGCAATTATTTTTTGTTCTTTCTCCCACTCTTAATTCAGCTCACCCCAGGTACAAACAAGCACACAAACAACCCCCACAAACCAACCAACAAACAAAAAACAACCATAAAAATCTACAAATGAAGATATTTTTATGTCTTAATTCTTGGTTTTCCACAGTGCCAGTTGTACAGCTTTTGAAAACACTAAGCTTCTGCCTCCAGAAAATCAGATATGCATAAAATCTGTTCTGCTTTTCTCTTTTCCTGCAATTCCACAGCCCGCCTTTTCTTTCTTTTCTTACTATGGTCTACAAGAGCAGTGAGAGAAGAGTTGGGTTTCTGTTAATGGAGAAGTTCATTTGCACAGGAATAATTCTCTAAGTCATCTGTAGCCACCGAAAGGTTACTTTGTCCTCATTACTTGTGTAACAGAATTACTTAATGAGACTTAGGTTTGGACTTTAAGCTTTTCACTCTGTTTCTTTCAGTATGGTTTGTGTTTTAGTTGGGTCTCTCTTGCCTTGGCATCTAGCAAAACAAAATGGATAATGTTCATTAGCATACTCTGCATCTTATAGCAAAAACATGAAGATTTTATATATCATGATTGTACTTTTATGGTTACTTCCATAAATGTGAACTAAAAAAAAATTGATGGGCTTTGGAGGATTTTATTTTTTTTTTTTTCAGTTGTGTGTTTGAAATAATGTCTGGCTTGTGTTGTTTCCAGAACCTGCTAGCCCAGGCCAGGACTTGGATATGCCAATGGAAGTTGATAGCAGTGAAATGAACAGTGATGGTAGTCGAGTTCTAGATGATGCTGAAGAGCCCTCTCCTCCAGAGGATAAAATCTTTTTTATGGATCCGTCTGACCTTGACACAGACAAAGATGAGGAAGCTGTCAAAACAATCAGGTAAGTTACAAGGTGGATTTTTTTTGCTCAGGATGTACTTTGCTCAATATTGTGAGCAAAGCATTTCCAATTAGCCCCGTTTTATTGCTGAAAGTGTGTTTTCTCTTTGTGTGGGGATTCTTTTTTTGTAGCTTGAAAATACTTTGTAAAGTTGTCCTGCCTCAAGAAAATCTGAAACATAGATAGATTAAAGGAATATAGTCTCTTCTAATTGGAAAAAGCGTTATGCTATGACTTTTATTGAAGAAATACAACTAGATTATCAAAGGAGGATAAAACTTGTGGCCCAACAAGGCTAATGCGTGGTTAAGGTTTCTGTGACTTAAGCCTAATTTAGTTACTGTTATATATGTGTGGATTTAAAAGGCATTAGTTGAGATTTTTTAATATTGGCGTCATAGTCTACATGCGTGTTAGGCAATAGTTTGCTTTATTTATCTTGAAAGTGATTTTTCTGAAGTCTTTTATCCAATAGCTGTTAACATAGTTCCTTAAATCAAATTTGATCTTTTTATTTTCTCTATTATTCTGACTAGTGTCATCCTGATTTCCTTAGTCACTCTTAGTAAGATAAGTGCAGTTGTGTTTGGTCAAGCTAAACGTGATTGTAACTCAGGGCTTAAGAGCAAATTTGTGAGGGAGAGCATATAATGATACCTTCCAACTCTCAGTGATTTATAGCTCAAGGTTCTCCTGAGAGGGAAGTAACATCTACCTCTCAGTAGGTTTTTTACTACATGCCATTTTAAAGCATCCTTACATGTTTTGTTTTGAAGCTACCTCATAATGTTGTGTGTTTACAAATGTGTCTGTTAGTGCCACATGTAGAGCTCCGGTGTTAGGCAGGCACCTCGGTGGTTGGCTTCATCTTCAGTGCTCTTAAAACCTGTTAAATTTAATTAATGACTCTCTCAGAATATTAGAGATTATCAAATCCTTGTCTGCAGGACACTTAACACACCTGAGCATTGATAGAATTTTCTAGTGCAGTTGTGATTTGAATTAACATCCCCTGTTTAAATTTTCATAACTTGAAAGTTTGCTTTGATAGGGACCTTGACTAACAACAATATTAAGAAGCAGTATAATCAGCTTACAAGAAGAAATGATAGTTATGCTGATGCTAATTATATTTCTGTGGTGTCAAATAGCATAAAAGACCAGCAGTCTCCGCAAATTGTTTTGAGATTTCTGTAAGTGTCCTCACTCCAGCGTGTTTCTTCTCTGTTCCTTAGAGTAATGTAAGTACTGCAATACTTGCCCTAGAAGAGCTAGTAGGAGCTCAGATGCCTGATCGGTTTCATCCAGCAACTAAATCTGCATGGGAAGAAAAGGTGTCTGTTCCTGAAAATTACGGACTAAATGTGTAAAACGAGTATAGTTGCAGTACTGTTGTATTTTAACTTATTACATATTAAACTATTGTATCTTCTTTTTAGTCCTTCAACAAGCAATAATATTCCTCTCATGCGAGTTGTACAGTCAATCAAACACACAAAGAGGAAGAGCAGTACAATGGTGAAAGAAGGATGGATGGTGCACTATACTAGTAGAGACAACCTGGTCAGTTACTTCAGTTTCTTCCTAAATTAAGTTGTTTCTCTAAACCAGTGTATTTTATTTCTGATTTACAGTATCATTTGAAAGAACTTAGCTGTGATGTTCATTATAAAGAAATCTGGTTCAAGGGATAAACTGTAATTTATTCAAAATCCTTCATGTGATGATTGAACAGTACTTTTCCTTCTCCCCTTTAAGAAGGAAAAGCATCTCTATATTGTCTCAAATGAGTTGCATGTGTAGTATTTCAGCTTTCCTGAGAAGGTAACTTGGAATAATTTGCTTGTGTCTTTTTTCTCTTTAGTAGTTGAACTAAAAGCTTGTGTCTCTTTTTCTATTCTACTACACGAAAAGGTGGAAATAAAAAAATTATGAGTACTGAAATGATTGACAGTATTATTCTAATGATCTAGATGTTTGTAAATATTATATGTAGATATGGGAGCCCTTAATTGCTTTGGTAATTCACTCTTAAGAGCTGTGGCTTGACTGTTTGTCCTTGGGTATGCAAGCATCCTCCAAAAAGACTATTTTGTTTGTTGCCAGTGCTACCAATAATGAGCTCTTAATTGAGTAGGCAAGATACTTGATTTTGTGTATTGAGGAGGAAGACAAGGCAAAATAACAGGGTTCACTAGTAGTGTCTGATGGGAGGAAGTGAATCCTCTTGGTTTTTGGTAGATGAATGAAAAGGATGAAGTTAAGAAGTTCCCACGTCTCATGGAGAACATTATGGTACACCGAGACTGTCCATGAAAGGCAGCAGAAATACTTTTGCATTCTTTATCTCTGTGGCATCTGATTGAAGGAGACTTAGAGAATTTAGAGAAGCAAAGTTATTTAAGTTCTGCTGAAATCAAGTTGAGGGGTGGTAGTAGTCAGCTCAGGTTACCATAATATTTCACCTTTTGTGATTGTCAGCTAAACTGATTGCTGTAAATGGTCTTTCCGAAACGATCTTAAAAACCATTTCTTTAAGGTACACTTTTCTAATACCTAGATGTATTTATCACAATCCAAAATAAGTATCTAGTATATTTTAGATGTGGTTACAGCCAAGACTACATAAAAGTCACAATTATCATCAGCTAGCTCTGGAAAAACTAAGGCCGGGTAGCAGACAAATGTGAATAGTTCTAGCAGAACTGTTCAGGGCAGACCTGGTATTCAGCTCTGATTTAAACTTTCAGTGCAACCAGTAAGTTTTATCATGGACTGTTTTTTTGAACCTCCCCTTAGAACAGTGATCTCATTAAACACCTTGGCTTAGTTTGATTTTCTTCATCTGTCAGTCTGGCTGCTACCTCGATGACATCAACTGAAAAAGGCCAGTCAAATGGAGTATTCTGACCCAAAGCAAGCTACCTCCAGCCAAATGAGATCTCACAGAGCTTCCTAATGGGAGGAGACTTCCGTATTGGGCATTACAGCATCGGCTATTTCCCTTGGCCGTTCTGTTCTCAGCAGTGTCAGACTGTTTCCTATTCCTGAAACAACTGGGCTTCCTATCAGTTCCAGACAGGTTCATTTTAACAGCAGGATCTCTATGCTTCTTGTGCTCCCTGGATAACAAGATATTTCACCTTTTAGAATGAGAAGTTTTTATGTCATCATCTCTACTCTTTTTCGAACCGTGGTCCCATCCTTTCTCAGAGTGGGGTATGGGGCAGATTTTGAATCCGTGAGTAAGTTACCAGCCTGTTCCTTAATTCCTCTCCTCCAAAGTCTTTCCTGATTCACGATTTAATACGGAGCAGATACCTCCAAAGGACGGGTTTACCCTTTTGGTTTCACCCATTGTCCCACTGCTGTCTGGTAATTCTTTTTGGTTAAATCCATTCATGATCCAGCTTTCTTTGTCTAAATCCTACAGGTAGTCTTAGCTTCCCCCTGACTGAACTGATTTAAGCTCTTTCTAAATATAGAAAAAAACCCCTATGCTTTTAATATGAAAAAGTTTATAAAATATAAATATAATAGAATAATATTTCAAACTTTTTCATCCTAACTTACAGTTAAGGGTCTTGGATTTTCGTCCCAGAAGAATGGAAATGGTTTTCTAAGTATATGAGCATGGTTCAAGCAAAGTATCTTAGATTCATAGAGCCATATTAGCTTTCTAAAAACTTCTTTGTTTTGAGGAATATTCTTCTGCTTAAATTACAAGACAGTTGTATGCAACAATTAATCCATATTACTTTTTGATGGGGGAGATTTCTTGTTGGTGGATACTTCCAGAAAATGGCTATTTAGTCTGTCTTGGTTTTTTTTCCCCACAAGGTATTTTTTCCATTTGAATCTCATAATGTGTCTGTTTTGCCACTGTGTGCTTTTGACCACCTAGATTGTGTATTGACAAAAGAATTAAGGACTTGTTAGGCTTGCTCAGTGCTTGAACCCTTGCAATGTTGGTATGAGGGCACAGAGGGGGAAAGCATGACTCCCACAATTGTTCCTAAATTTAAATAATTCAGATTTTGTGAGAATATGTACCTGCACTAAAACCTGGCTAGTAACTGTTTTTTCTTGTATGAGGTAACTCCTGTTGTCACTACTTTTACTGCACGGTAAGTGATATTTTTGCTAGCTTGTGGACATAATTTTTGAGCTTCTTCTTCAATTAAAACAAAGTCTTTATTCTCAAAGTTTATTTTTTCATTTCTGTAGTCTTAAGATTCAGCTGTAGATTAATGTTGAATGATTATCATAGTAATTTAAAGCATTTCTTATTTAAATAATGAGATAGCAGAAGCCATATGAGAGATTTATTCCTTATGTAATTGTACTGTGCCTTTTGTAGAGAAAAAGACATTACTGGAGACTCGACAGCAAGTGCCTCACGCTATTTCAAAATGAATCTGGAACAAAATATTACAAGGTAATTAATGATGAGTAATAATTATGTTGATTTATTCAGTGCTTTATAGATATGAAATCTACTTGTGAGCTGTTTATGTATTATCTTCATTTTTCCATCTCTTTTTGAATCAAAACTGTGACCAGGTTAATTGTTGCCCAAAGTCTGTAAGTGAGAAGGACCAAGGCTAACTCTGAGAAGTTGCTTGCAGCTCCTGCTCTAATTCCCTTGAGTATGTCTCTCCTTACAGTTTGCATGTACTGTTCTCTGGAATTACCTGGCATATTAAGCTTTCCTCAGAATTACCAGGGAATTTCTTTGGCCACCAGTGAAAGAAGGCTTGGATTTTTGTGTTCTCTGAGTAGTGACTGAAAGTTTGCATGCTTATATGTTTTATTTCAAGGTTCCTCAAATTAAATTACTCTCTACTGTACAACTGAAAGTTTCAAGCAAGATTTACAGGAAAACTTACTGTGTAGCCTGATGTTTATATAAATGAAGTTTAGTGTCTTGTTAATGTAGTGTATTGTGTTTGGTGGTGGAATATTCAGAAAATGCATTTGAATTTGAAACAGGACTTTTCCCTTTCTTGTCTTATACCTTTAGGTGGGGGTCCAAATCTTGCAGCTTCTTCCTTTATAACATCTCTAAGATCAAGCCTTTTCTCTGTACACCCAGCTAAACTTGCCCAGATCCTTTTCATCCCTATCTTGACCAATGCAGTCTCTTCTCAGACCTCTCTGATACTTGTATTGCCCTGTGCATTCAAAACACAGCTGGTAAAATATGTTCCTTGCTTGTTGCTCTGTTACGTCAGTGCTTTTAGTCCTTTGACTTGCCCCTTTGCATCCCTTGTTTTAACTGCTTAGATCTGGTTGTTTGTCTTTGCTGTTAGAGTAATTCACAGTTTTTGCCTGTACATTTATTTGCTCTCCATATCAATCAGCTGCTGTCTCTTAGCCCTCTAATGCCAGCCTGGTGTTCACCTGCTTGTTCACTACGCTTGCAAGTGACGTGCACCTGCACACCTTCCCGTGGATGTGAAATGTCCTCCTCAAGCTAGTGTGAGCTTGAAACCATTTCTTCCTTCCGATCTGTTCTGTAATACTCTTGTACCATGGTCTTAAACTGACCGGGTAGAGGATAATATCTGTATGCAGATAATATCTGCTAATATCTGTATGAAAGAGAAACTTCACCCAAAACGATTCCAATGCACAAAGCAGTGCTTATTGACTAGCTTGTGTAACTGCATCCTCTCCTTAATGTTACTGTGTCACTTTTCCCCCCTCATCCTCTTCTCTGCCTGAGCTGTATAAACTGCAAGGGGAAAATGGCCATTCTCTAGTTGTGCATGACTTACACGTGTAGTGGGGGTGTGTCTCATGATGAATATAAATGTAGTTTGAGTAGAAAATAGTATTTGCATAGAGAGAGCTGTGGTGGGCCTGAAAGTCTGTCTAGGCTTGTATATAGGAATTCAGAAAACTGGGTGGACAGCGGTCATGCGCAGTTTGAATTTATTTATGAAGCTTGGTGTTTTGGTTTTGTTTTTTTGATATATTTGATTTGATTTCTTTGCAACGCTTGAAGTTATGAGTGTTAGTTTATTAAAATATTACGTGCATTTTCATTTTTTAATCTTTAATATCTTTCTTCAGGAGATTCCACTTTCAGAAATTCTCCAGGTGACTCAGCCTCGAGATTTTTCAAATGTGGTGCAGGGCAGCAACCCCTACTGTTTTGAGATCATCACTGACACGATGGTGTACTTTGTTGGCGAGAACAATGGCAGCGCTCATCACAGTCCAGTTCTTGCTGCCTCCGGAGTTGGACTTGACGTAGCTCAGGGCTGGGAGAAAGCCATTCGCCAGGCCTTGATGCCGGTCACTCCTCAAGCTAGCGTTTGCACTGCTGCAGGACAAGGAAAAGATCACAGTAAGCAGGCAGACAATGTGCTGAAGCTGCCGATGGTAGTGATTCCTTTTGGAAAAGTGCTTATTTAGAGTGAAGTATTGTCTGTTGATTATCTGCTGAATTGGATCCATAATTTTTCATGAGTCTCTAAAAACTGACCCTCAGGTTTGTGGAGGGTGGGCGAATCCTTTAATCTGTTGTAGCAGAAAGTAGTAAAGAATCAGATTTACAATATGAATGCAGAATGCAGAGTTTTTTTGTAGGAGCACTGAGGACACACACATGGATGTAAAAAGGGAGCATAGATTAGATATTTCTAATATACATAACTAAATAAATATATTCAGGTTATATACATACACTTGAAGCAACAAAATTTGGATGCTTTTTGATATTAGCACTTATATATATATGTGTATTGTAAACATGCTGTGAGATGTCAGTGGCTAAGGAGAATAAAAGGAGTTAGTGTTGCAATGTAAATACCATCAGTGATGGAAGAAACTTTTTCTAAGCCGTGGATAGTTATAAAAAGTACCCTATTCTTCTTTTTATGCACCTGCCCTCATTTTTTTTCCTCTCGCATAGGATCACAATCATTATCAAGGCTCCACTAAACTTACATATTGTGTTCCTTCTTTTCAGACATCTCCTTGTTCCTTGCAACTACATTCGTTCTCTTTCTGTACTGAGATTTAGGCTTTCACTCTTTAGTCTCCTTGTAGTATAATTTTCTTTTGCAGGAGATTCTGAGCTCAGTTTCTCTGTCTCTGATATCTGGCTACTCTGCATCAGCAGCAGTTAAGAACATGTAAATGCTAGTCTGATGTAAAGGCACTTTCTGAAGATGCAGCAATGGTCTAAAATAGTGAACTATGACACGGCAGTACTAGTACTGGTATTTAACTACAGTGAAGAAACATACCTATAAGGTAGTACCTCATACCTGGCTTTGTACATACATAAAATGCCACTTTTGAGATGGAATGTTTAGTTTCATATCTATATATAGACACCCCCCAAAACTCTCTTCATTTTCTAGCTCCCAAGGCTTACTGTTGCTGACAGACTTGCAAAGACAGTTGATTTTTCCAAAACAAATATTTTTTCAAATAAAAATAATAACATTTCATTGACATTGGTGGGGAATAGAACTAGAGCGGTAAATGCTGAGAGGAAGTATTTTAGTATGTTTACGATTGTAGGAGTATAAGAAACTACTGTGAGTCAGGGAGTGGCATTCACATATTTTTAGACAACTCAGGTTGGTTTTTAAACTCTCAGAAGGCCAAAAAATGTCTGTTCATCCCTCTTCTTCTTCACTTTGTGAATCATGAAATGTATCTCGAGCCCTTAAGATAATTCGATTTTAATTGAAAAAAAAAGGCCCCAAAGTCTCAAATATGTGCTTTTAAATGAAAATACCAAAAGGAGGAGGGAGACATTGCTAGTGCTTGAAATACTTGAAACAGCAGGGAATTTGTAGTGTCAAAGTGTCCACAAGACACTATCTAGTTATTTTATTCCACGTTCTTGCCAAAGAATGTGGTTATAAAACTAGTTCTAAACTAGTTAGAAATGAGGATGTTCTTCCAGTGTGATCCATGGCAAAGAATCCTTTGAAAACATGTACCTGATGTTTGGGTGGGGTGTTTCTTTGCGGGATGTTTTTGAGCTAAAATGAGAGAGAAAGTAAGCTGTTTACGTGACGTAGATTATGTTTTAAATTGTGGCATTACTAATTTATTTAGAAGTGAGTACGTCTCAGCCCTTTTTCTTGCACATTTCAGACACTAGAAAAATGGATTTGTTTGGAAGGAATAACTCACTCTTTACCTCTGAGTTATTTCGTATTCTGTAGCCATCTGTGGATAAGGGTTCAGTGTGTTCTGTTAAACTCTTTCAAAAACTGAAATCTTCATTTTCTAGTTACCTTGCTGCAGTTTTGTTGACCTTAGGGATTTTTTTGTCTGACTTCTTTATTGTTTTCCCTTGTTTTTTGTACAGTTACTTCAGTACAGACCTGGCTATAGTCAACAACCAGTATTCATATACAAGTTCATGCATCTGAATTCGGAGTGTCTTTGAGAATTAGCATTTGTTCCTATCTTGTCTCTGTAAATTCCTTCTTTGAGGTACAGCACAGGTGGCAAAAATGAAATACAGACATCTTTTTTCTCTAAAATTGTGTATTTAAAGTGCAAGGCCCTTTTTAGGATGATAAAGGCTCTTTTCAAAGTGCTAGTAAATCTACAGTGTGTTTTCTATGTACCTTGTAGAGAAATTCGTTCTTTTTTTCTTCCTTCAAGTTAAAATAATACCACAGAATTGTTGTAGTTGGAAGGGACGAGTGGAGATCGTCCAGTCCAACCCCACTGACAAGTCAGAGTCACCCAGAGCGGGTTACGCAGGAACACGTCCACGTGGGCCTAGAATGTCTCTAGAGAGAGAGATCCCAACATCAAGTGACAGATGTGTGTTATCCAAGATGCTTTACTTTGGTCTTGGAAGTCAAAGGAGAAGGGTTTTCTACCTTCCTTGGTGTATCTCTTCTTGCCTATGCATCAGTGTTTTCCTGTAATGAAAAATTCATGTCAATGTCTGCCGCAGACTGAAAAATTCTAATTCTTTCTCTGATACTTTTACTTGGAAATTACACTTCCTGAATGTGCCCTTAAATTCCAAGGATTGATATGCTTCTGTAGTTTATCCATGAAACAAAGATTTTTTTTTTTAGTATTATGGGCTTTATTGCTTTTTTGATTATCAGTTCTTCTGTTACTTGCTTTCTTTGATTTGTTTCCTTTTCTTAGGCATTAATTCTGTATATCTTGATGCTAAGGAAGATAAGAAGCCACATTCATTTGACTGTGAGGGATCTACCTCCTCCTCTTGCCTGTATTTTTCTTTATTGCTACTAGAAATCATGATTCATTTAATGAACTATGATACAGTTGCTCTTGCTTTTGGTTCTCCAGCTGTCTATTGTGTACACACTTGTATTGTTCTACTATTTTTGTAATCAGGGATAGGAGAAAAAAAGACAAGCAATCCCAGCAAAACTCCAGAGTTATTTATGTAATCAATCTGTAAAATGAGTTTGAGGTTATGAAGTTTCTGCAGAACAACAGTAAAAATCATTTCACCAATACTGGGTTAGAAGTCAGTAAAGGGTTTTTATTGATTTTCATTTTTTCTCATCTTTTTACTAGAAAAAGTCTGTCCTTTCTATTTACTTACTTGGCTTTATCTTCTTTATTGCAGAAGAGTTGTCTCTAAGCATCTCTGTTTCAAATTGCCAGGTCCAGGAGAATGTGGTGAGTCATGTGCATTGTGTTATAGTGATATTATTTAACTGAGTATGACGAAGTAGTTGGTAGTAGCAGTGTCTGGATGAGAAAGGAACACCAGAGCACTGTAGGTAAAGAAGTCCATGTTATATGCAGGAAGTATCCTACTTACCTACCATGGCTGTTAGTTTCTATGAATGTATGTCCCTGCTTGCAGTGCAGCACAGTGGAGCCTCTTCAGGAAAAGCTTGTTGTGTTTTCCTGCTCCATTCAGTGTAATGATGGTACCTTTTACAGAGTTTGATTAATGCCAAATATAATTACAGCCTAGCCAGTAATAACTAATTCAGTCCTGAACGTTTTTATGACTCCTGATATTTGTGTTTTCTTTTTTCATGCATTAGGATATCAGCTCTGTGTACCAAATATTTGCCGATGAAGTGCTGGGTTCTGGTCAGTTTGGTATTGTATATGGAGGTAAATTGCATTATGTTCCATTATGCATTTATTAAGGTAGAATGTCTGCTTGATAAAATTACCCTTTTTATGTTTACTTAGCTGTATCTAGAATGTCTAGGTGAAGCTTATCTTGTTAAAAGTTTTGTTTGGATTACTTTGCTGCATGACTCTGCAGTTTTATGTACAGTATTTCTTACAATTCTTGCATTTACAGTTTTGCATTGGCATCATAATTGGTTTAGAATATGCATTGCATTTTGACCACTGTTAAATACAAAGCAATCCAATTTGGTGTTTAATGATTTTTTTTTAAATTGCAAATTCTAACATTGTTGTTTGTGTTATACAGTATCAGAAGTCATATATTTGCTGTCAGTTATACCTGTTTTGAATGACACCTGAGAGATGTGGCCAAAAGCAATTGGAAAAACATATAGTTTATGATTTGACAGTATGGGTGCAAACATATTATTGCCATATTTTATGCAAACAAATTCCTGTCAGCAGGGTGAAGTAGAAAGAGGTATTCTTTGTCAAGAGTCTTAGTCCTAGGTTTCAAGTCTAGTATTTTAAAACCTTCTGAAGCAACATATAACTTGTTTTTAGTATGTAATCACAAAAAAAGAAGAAATACTAGAAATTCAAATGAACTCTGTTTCTATCTCTCTCTCTCTCTTTTTTTTTTTTTTTTTTTTTTAAATCTACTGTTATATCTCAAGTGTTGAGAAAACCACAGACCATAAATCTGGAAAGCGAGAAAAAGTCATAAGTGATAATTTACAAGTGGTAATCTTTCTGCTTCTGTCATGTTTTCTTTCTAATCAGGAAGTATTGTGGCTATGATTTTTTCTGTGTGCCAGTTGTGTAGTTAGATACTTTATTACTTCTAAACTGCTTGGTGGAAATACAGTTTGGTCTGGTTTTACATCACTCTTTAAAGAGGTCAGGTTTTTTTGCTCCCTCTGTATAAAGGCATAGTGTGAATCAAAGTGTGCTCCCTCTCTTATGAATAGAAATGAACAAATACAGACACTTATTTTAATGGTTGGATTTTATTTTTCCTAAACTGCATTGTAAATAAATCTCAGCTTGGTATTCTGCGTGATTCAATGCTTACAAGTGCTTGTAACCATAATAAATAATTATAAAAAGCTTTCTTATAAATTTTTTTTTTTTACTGAATGAGGGCTTAAAATATATAGGATATGCATACTTCTTAAGATAAAATCACAAGCTGAAAGAGTATGAAAAGACAATATAAAAGACTATGGTTTTGCTGGCTCTACACACTGCTTAATTTTTGCTGGTATTTGAGGAGATTAGATCTGGTAACTTCTGATACTGGCTTATCCCCACCTGTGTAATCTTACTGAAATAATGGTAACAATTAATGGTAAAATTAGGTTGCTTTCATTGTTGTGGGGTTTGGATTGGGTTTTTCTTTTTTGTTGTATTTTTTGTGTCCCCTATTCTTGAGAAACATTTCCAAATTGCAAATCAAAAGTTATAGGATATAGAAATCCAACTCCTGCATCAGTGAGAGCAGTTTCCCTCTGCTTTTCCTATTTTGATTAGTTTGAAAGATCTGAAAAAGGGAGACAGAAAAAGCTATTCTTGACATTTTCTTACTGATGTAAAACTTGCACTAAAAACTGGCTAGTTGTGTTTTGTTTAACAAAAGGAATTTTCCAGCTGCTTTTCTGTTACTCTTCATGGACAATTTTTAGCTGTAGTCTAGCTTCTGTAGTTAGGTGTTTTGTTATATGGGTTGGTTTGCTTATCATTCTTTAGCAAGCTAGCATTTGCATAGTGTTTTGTATCTAGTTTGTAACTGGTTGTATTTCTGCTACATTTCAATATAATTTCCTTCATCTAGTGAAGATAAGCCCTTTATTCATGATGATGTTGAAGGCAGGTGCAGTAGTTGCTTGGCAGAGCAGCCTGTGGAGCAGTTCCTGTGCCCTGCCTGTGCCCTGGCCACAGTGCTGACCACAGAGCAGCAGGGGAGGCTGGCTGGGGGCTACTGAGGTGTACCTGGGCTCCCCACAGCCGTGCTGGTAGAACCTTCTGTGCCACCTGCACTGTAGCTGTGTGTGTCATCCCTTTTCCTCAAATGGCATCCAAACCCTTTGCTGAGCAGACAGTGGCACTTTTCTTTGGTGCAGACTTACTGAAGTGTAGTACTTGAGTATTAAATGTCTTAGATTTCCAAGGTCTTGCAGTGTGTGATCCCATTAACCTCTCTGATGTGACTGAAAGAGATCGGTTCAGCAGCTGTGAAGAAGCTGGGGAAGCATTAACAGCTCCTCACCTAGCCCTGGGCACAGCCTCTCTGCATATTGCAGAATGCTTTGCATGTGGCTGATGCAGGTTGCAGCAAGGAATGTGGTGCTGTCAGCATGGTGTTTTTCTTACCGCCGCCTTTTAGAGCTTTTTGATCACAGCAGTTAACTGTGTTGCTGTTCTTTGGGTCACCTAATTACTCTCATGTTCCCATAGAGTATTAGGTGTGTAATTTCCTGTGCATGTAGAGCCCATGAAACCACTGGGGTGGGTTTTCAGATCTGTCTTCACTTTGGCCTTGAATTGTTGTTTTTACAGGAGAAGCAATACGCTGTGGAGTAGTTATTACTTGCTCACGTGCAAGTCCCTTGCATGAGCAAAAGCTTCACCCAATACATCTAATGTCAGTGTGTGCACCTGACAGCAGAATGGTAGCTGGTTTAAGTTTAAACTACAGAATTCCTGTGGAGGCTGATCACTTCTTTTACTCATATACCATTTGCAATTCTAAATATAAATATGGTAATACTGTACACTTGACAGAATATACTTGTTTCCCCAGAAAGGAATTTCTGCTGTAATGTTTTATAGCTATGAATTGCATCTACTTCTTGATGGCTGACACTGACTTTCTGCTTAGGAAAACATAGGAAGACTGGAAGAGATGTGGCTATCAAAGTCATTGACAAGATGAGGTTTCCGACTAAACAGGAAAGTCAGCTTCGTAATGAAGTAGCCATTCTCCAGGTATAAAAGTGGTTTTGGATCACTTGGATGTTTGGGAGTTTTGTCTTAAATGAACCATTAATGAGATTTTGTATTGGGTGTAAGTGCTCTGAATTGATTTTTAAATTTACATCTGTGATTTCGGAGTACTTTCATAAGAGGGAATCTTAAAAGAGCAGGAGTTCCTGAGCACTTGGTAGAGTTGATAACTTGGGGGTGATACCTGCCGCCCTGTAGGGGATCCACCAAACATAGGTACTTTGGCTCCATGTTGTCTCCCTCAGTATTATTTTCTGCTGTTTTCCACTACTGGCTCCTCAGTCTTTGAGTATTGTTCTTATACTCAGTAGCTTGAGTACAGAACATACATCAACTGTAAAATTAATCATTACAGCTAATCTGTATTAAACCAGTTATCCTTAGTAGTTGGCATATTTCATGGGTTCATATTTGTTTCAAGCTAGTTTCTTTCCACAGATATTTTTTTTTCCCACCTCCAACTCTCCATTTAACTGTTTTTTGATTTGTGGGCAACATTTCTATGAAATTCAGGATGTACCTATGCTACTTTATTTTAGAATTTGCACCACCCTGGGATTGTGAACCTGGAATGTATGTTTGAAACCCCAGAACGGGTCTTTGTTGTGATGGAAAAGCTGCATGGAGATATGCTAGAGATGATTCTTTCCAGTGAGAAAAGTCGACTTCCAGAACGAATAACTAAGTTCATGGTCACTCAGGTGGGCATTCAGTTCCTCTGCTTTTAGAGGAAAGGCTAGATTTGGGTTTTGTAATTAGGAGAATTTGGAGAAGGGGTTTTCTGTATTGTTATTTAAAAGAGACTGCATAGAGAGCTGAACATCTAATGAAAGTTGAATAAACAAGAAAAGACCTTTGAATGTTAATTATGTAAATTTTTTCGGCCTTTCTTTCCCAAGACATAACATTATGGACATCTAAAGATTAATGTCAAAACAGTAAGCATTCAAAAAGACAGAGGAGGAAGCGGGGAAAGAAAGGGTGGGGAAAATAAACCCCATTGTTTTCAAGTCTTGGTAGGCTGGAAAAAATAGTGCTTGCACAGTATATATGGGTTAGTTCTTGAGGACTGTGTTGATATAAATTGCTGTATTGGTTAGTGTGTGTGTCTTTTGACACTTCTGATCTGCTTGAATATGTTCTGAAAATGTTGTTTTGTTTTGTAGATACTTGTTGCTTTGAGGAATTTACACTTCAAGAATATTGTGCACTGTGATTTAAAACCAGAAAATGTACTACTAGCATCAGCAGAACCATTCCCTCAAGTGAGTGATGATTAAACAATACTTTTCTTTACTATTCATTGGGGTTTTTTTAGAGCAATATCGACATTGCTGCTTAAAAAGCGACCTCTTGTGGGATTTTCAGCTGACTTACTTTAGAATTACTTGAACTGCATGTATTGTAGTTGTCTGGTTTTTTCCCTTCTCCCATTAAGTGCCTTCAGTGCGTTGCTCTTTCTTATCCCCTGAGGAGGGCTTATTGACTTGGGGTTACATGTTGGACTTGATCTGGATCCTTTATCTCCACATGTGCCTGCTGTGTTCAAGCTAAGGAGCTGTTGCAGAACCATGAAGATTTGAGCATTGGTGCGTGTGCCAGCTGTTAATGCTTTTGACTGGGACGTGCTGTCAAGAGCTGGCTGGGTCTGAGTTCATGCTGAAACTCAGTGTTTGATTGCTGTGTTAGCCGAAGCCTCCAGCTTCCGGAATATGATGAAGAGGAACGTGATTTGGCTGGGATTCATGTGCATTTTTAACTTTGATTCTGTGCCTTGTGAGAGTGAGGATTCGCCTCTGAAAATGAGCTGGGTTTGGAATCAAGATCTTGTGTCTGTATTTGCACCCTTGTGGCCATGTAATACTCAAACTACCTCAGACCCAAGTCTGTGCAAGGCCATTTCAAGTCTTGATCTGAAGCACGGCTGATCTGCGCGTTGCAAACCCAGCAACCTAAAACCTTAACTGACTGCTTTACATGGGGTTTTGTGTCTGTTGCGTACGTACAATGCTTAAGTGATGGCAGAAAGGGTGTGAAGTCAAGCAGAGATTTCTCAGTTTAAAAACGGGCTGCTTTTGCAGGTGAAGCTGTGTGATTTTGGCTTTGCACGCATCATTGGTGAGAAGTCCTTCCGGCGCTCGGTGGTGGGGACTCCTGCGTACCTTGCGCCTGAAGTGCTCAGGAGCAAAGGCTACAACCGCTCCCTGGACATGTGGTCAGTAGGAGTCATTGTCTACGTGAGCCTCAGTGGTACATTCCCATTTAATGAAGATGAGGATATCAATGATCAGATTCAAAATGCAGCATTTATGTACCCGCCAAATCCTTGGAAGGAAATTTCTAGCGAAGGTAAAGAAATTAATTTTCTGTATTAGAATGTTCGTGTATGTAGGTAACGCATTCAAAAGCTTAAACCTCAAGGTTCATTTAGGAAGGAGCATGAACATTATTGATAGTTTGAGTTTAGTAGACTATGCCAAAGTGGATAGATATAAGCTAAATATATTTGTGAAAGATAAGTTGTGAAATATAACGCTTTAGATCATTTTCAGGGCAGGGAAGTCAGGAGATTTAGCAAGAAAAATGAATTTCATGCATGAGGAGTGGGAGGAGTAATCTGACACTTCCCAGAAGTCCCAAAGGAAAGTTAATTCATGTGTGGGTATTTTCTGAATGCTGGCATATTTTATCCAAACTATAATCACAGAAACAGTTCAAAGTTGATTCTGGAATTTTAGTGTGTACATTAGGAAGTATGGATTTAAATGTCAGGTCTGAACAACCTGGAAGTTTACAAGGCTAATCTCCAGAGCTCTCCAGTGCCAGCTTTGGTTATATGTTGCTACCATGTTTGGTTAGTACACGATTAACACGCGGGTAGATATGGAAGGATGTATACAAAAGTATACAATAATGGAAGTCCCCACATCGTTGTGGAACACAGGATAATGCTCAATTATCTGAAAAAGTCTGAAAATCACCAACATCAGTAGGGAAAAAGATCAATGAATAACGCAGTAAAGCTTTTAGTGTTTCCATCAAAAGTAGGGGAAACTTAACCCTATCCCTAATTTGTAGCCTCATTTAACATAAGCAAAGCTAAATATAAAATTCAAGAGCTTGGTTAAATTTAAAGTTCAGTGTAGGATATATTCACACATAAAAAATTAATTTCTACTACAACATGTAAATGATGATAGAGGTGATTAGTATTTAAACAAAATAATTTTTGTTCTTTTCTCTTAGCCATTGATTTAATAAACAATTTGCTTCAAGTGAAGATGAGAAAAAGATTCAGTGTTGACAAATCCCTTAGTCACCCATGGTTACAGGTAAACCCATCTGCCTTTTTCACTATGTTTATTAAGGGCAAATATTTTTTTTGGCTGAAGTCTTTCAGAGGCTTATGAAAACTGCAGCTATCACATTCTGTTAACAAGCATTCATGAAGGCTTGAGTATTTCAAGTTATAGCTTTACTTCTGATGTGCTCCAGGATTCTGCCCATCTGTTAACGGCTTCTTTCCGTAGGGAAAAGAGGGAAATTTGTCTTACAGTCTTTCCCACCTTTTTCTTTCTGTCTGACAGCAACGCGGGTTTGCTGTTCTGGTTTCCCCCTTGACTGTGGGCGGTGATGAGTGCATGGAGCCCTGTGAAATCAGCACAGAGCCAAACATTGTTTGTTCAGTGCTGAAGCAGACACACAGCCTGGTGTGTGCTGTAACTTGTAGTCAGTTTAGAACGGGTTTGTTTGGAATGGACTTTATATGCTGCTTTGACAACCTTAGATACTAGCCTCTTTAATTTTGAACTATTCTTTGTGGACATTGTTGGGGCAATTTGTGTGAGGGTGTTTGTGTTTGGATTCCTTTTCCTTTTTTTTTTTATTTTAACAGATCTTGTTGGTTATATCTTGTGGCTGTTTACACTAAAAATGGAGACAAACTGCAGAAATTATCTGTGGGAATGTAGTGCTGCTGTTTCTTAAAACTGCTTCCTTAAATCTCTTGTACTCCTTAGGATTATCAGACTTGGCTCGACCTCAGAGAATTTGAAACCCGCATTGGAGAGCGTTACATTACCCACGAGAGTGACGATGCACGCTGGAAAGAACACGCGTATGAACACAACCTTGAGTACCCCCAGCACTTCATTATGGCTCCTAATCCAGATGACATGGAAGAAGACCCTTGATTTGTTCATTATGCTAAACTGCAGCAAAGGAGGATAGTAGAGGCAGAAACTGAAGATAAGGCTTGGAGCAGGTGTTGCTCTGTCCCAATGCTGCACACAGAGCTTGGTGTGCAAAGCCCCAGAGGATCCCGATTGCCATGGGAACAGACTGTCGTCGGACAAGCTTTTCTCCATCCCTGACTTTAACTGAGTAGTTACTGGACAGCGGGATAAGCCCTGTTGGGTAACATTTCACCCAGCTGGGTGGCTACAAAGCCATTACCGAGGTGTAGTGTGTACAGATTGAATGGTTTGAGCTTTTCAAGGGTTTTTGTTTTTTCATAGCCTATGCAGTAAGAGTTTTGTAGTAGTTTTCTAATCCCTATTTACTAGGCCATAGAGGACTGGTTTGTGTTACTTAGATACATCTCCTGTTTCTTAAACTGTGGATGGTGAAGAGACTCTATAAAGAAATCAGTACAGAATACCTTGGCTAAAGCAAAACAGAGTGGTTTAGTTGAATACAGCTTCACAGATGAAGGAATAATTTGCTGCTGCTAAGACAGTTAAATATGTGTGTCTTGGCCCTAACTGAACTTTTTCCAGATACCAACGAAAATAAAAAGAAAACCCCATAACTTCTTACATTCCTTTTGAAATGCTGGCTGACAATCTAAGGAGATGACAATCAAAGCTGTGCTAGGCCTTTATTTTGTCTGTTAAAAAAAGCAATAAGCCACAACAGTGCGCTGCTGAGCAAGGCTGGCATGTCATTGATACACACCAAAGGCATTTTGCCTTAAAACTATACAAGTAATGCACAGAGAGCACACAAGACTTGATGTAGCATATCCTTTCACTCTGGAAGACCAGCTTCTAGCAGAAGGACGTGGAAAAATAGGGAAAAATACATGCAGCTTTCTTCTGTCATTCTGAGTAATAAGATTTTAAAATTTTTAATATTTTTTCTAATTTTTTAAGGTTCCCTGGACTTACATCAGGAGTAGTTTGTAGCCTGCTAGCTTGTATGTTAACTCTGCTCAACACCTAGAAGTAACAGGGGATACCACATCACCTGTTGCTTCTGCCAGGGCAGCTGGACTGTAGGAGAAAGGGCTTCGCCTTCCCACCTTAACCTGCAGCCCCTCCCATCCTCTTTACTGTGCTCAGAACTGTTTGATCTGGATGAAGAGTCCAAAACCAACTCCTAACTTAGTTTTTTCTGTTCCTCAATTGAAGGATTCCCAACCACTAATTGAACTTGTGGCACAATAGAGGGGAATCAGCAGTGTTCTTTGGAAAGAATTTCCTTGGACAATTCAATTTTATGGTATTTCAAAGAAATTTGAGGCCATGAATTCGAAATGCAAATGGAAGAGTGGTTTTTGGTCCTACTTTAAAAAACAAAAAGGGTGAAATCCTTTTTTTGTGGGATAACAGTGTTGGGCTGCTGGAGGGTGCTGGATGGCTGTAAGCATCCCTGATGTGCCAAGCTGCTTAACTGGAGCTTAGTTGGAAATATTTCTAAAATACTGATACAGGCTTGAACTGCAAAAGGCAGTGAGAGGCTTTGGGATATCTCCTCTCTCCTACAAAGATTTTCTTTTTTGTTTGTACGTAGATAAGTATTTTTTCTACTGTTGTTATTCAGGTAAGGAAAGAGGTGAGCAGATTTTAAGTTGTTAGATATACTTAAAATGTTGCATGGTTAGTTCAGGGCTGGCAGCTGCTTGCAGGAGCAGCGACCTGGCAGTGGGCAGTGGCAGTTGCAGAAGGAAGTGCCCCCAGGTAGGTTTGGGTCTTTAATCCACGTTTTCCTTTCCCATTGCCCTTTATCTATCTGCCACTGCATTTGGTAATTGTCCGTGTTGGCAAAGGCTCAGCTCTGGCTTCTTAACCCTGTTAAAGGAGGGTTTCAGGACTGATTCTACAGAGGCACTGCTTTTCCTCTCTGGAACCAGAGCGATCACCTCTGGCACTGGTAGTTTGGTATTTGCCCACTCGTGGCAAGGGAAGTAGTGCTGTGTTTCAACTTCCACTGCTCAAGTGACCAAATTTCAGTAAAGCCATGGCTATATTCCATCCTAACTGTAATAATGTAGATACAGTTTGGTTTTAAACTTCAGATTTTACACTTGACCTGTCACTTCAGATTTACCTGTGGGTTTGTTGTTTGTGTTGTTTTAAGGGAGGAAATGAAGCAGCTCAGTCACTTGAAAAAGCACAACAGGAATAGAGGAGGAAGGGGACAATAATGATGTAGAAGGCCTGGCTTTTGTCTCTCCCCATGAAGTCTGCTCTGCTTCAAAATATTATGTGAGCTATTTATTCTTCAAGTTGTATTAAAATAAAAATAATGCTGTTGGCCTTTGGAGGAGATTGCCTGGTGATATATGCAGACTTTTGGGGCCAGACAATAGAAGCCACAAGCAGCTAGTAGTCAAGAAACCAAAAAAATCAGACTTACGTTATGAGTAAACTTCCTAGAGTAGTAAAAATAGCTGAGTTTTTTATTCCCTTTTTTCTACCTTTACTGCAGACTTTGACAGCAGTAGGTTACAGTGTTTAATACCCTTACCCCTAGATGAATTAAGTTGCGTTCATTCAAGCAATAGTGCTATGGTGATGCTAGAAAAAAGCTCATGTAAAATTTATAGCCTCAAAATGACACTGTCAAGTACTTTTATATTTTTATACATCCCATTGTTTGTAAATATACTCTGATAAGCTTGAAAATAAAATTTATTTCCCTATCAGATGTGTTCTTTTTATTTACATGAATTATCTCTCCTGTCAAGTGTTCTTAGGAGTAAATGGTTCTATACTTTCTTGTTTGTGGATTTGTCATTAGATGTGTCCTGCTGTGGAAATTCTGCTGGCAGGAACTCCTTTTACATGCATCCTGTCACTGTTCTCTTTATAAAAATATCTTCAAAGGTGTCAAGGCATCTTGATTTTATTCAAGTACCAAAGCTTGAATACATTTAAAGACTCCTTAGTGCATCTGTTTGTTACTGACAAGTTTTGACTCCACTAGTAAATATTTCACTCAGTTCTACTGTAAGACCCCCAAGCCATTGTTCATTCTCTGCTCTGTGTGTACTGATTTCTGTATGTGCAGTGTTTTATTTCCACTCAAACTGCTTTGAGTAGGTCAGTCAAGAGGTTTAGTGTGCTGCACCAGACTTACTCTGAAACAGCCATCACACATTTTGTGATAGTATTTGAAATTACTTTAGTAACAGTTCATTAAATCCAGCAACAGGTGGTAGGGGAGACTTTGATTCTGGCTTATCTTTCTTGTCAAGAGGTACAAGTCTGTGGTGAGGCAGCAGGGCAAAAAAATTAAAACAGTCCCCCATCTTCTCGGGATTCATCAGCATATCATAGCTGTGAAGTAACTGCTCACGAGTTGCTGTGTCACCCGAATTCTGCAAGAGCACCTGGGAAAAAAAAGAATGCAGGTTATAGTCCTTCCTGGGTTCCTATAAATTCCTGCACACCTGCAATCCCTTCTTGCATCCTTTTCACTTGATCTAACAGAGCTGTGATGGTAGAACTGGTGAGATCACTGGTGGTTGTCCACAGCCCATACATTGATGCAAGTTTTGCATTAAATGCTCCTAAATATAATATGATCAGTTTGCTTACATTTAGCAGAAGCAACTTTCTGATCTCACATCTACATGTTATTTTGAACAACTTCATTTTAAAACCAAAGATTTTTACAAAAGCTCTCGTGCTGCTTAAGAGTATTGCCTGTGGATTGGAAGAGTTCCTGTGCTTGTGAACACTCGTACCTGCAGTCGGAGGTCAATGCCCATGTTCTTCAAAAACTCCCGCTGTTTGATGGGGCCCAATGTAGCTGCTCTTCCCTGTGCCATCTTTCGAAGATAGCTGAAATCAACATCTGCTGTCAGGTCTGCTGTGCCCGGAGCACTCAGCACATCGTGAAGTTTGTGATTCCGGAAACCCTGAAAATGAAATTGGAAGATTACACTCAGCTGTAGCCCAGCCATCGCAGCTGGGGCCAGCAGAAACTAAGTTGTGCGCTTGAAGGGTGAGAATAGCAAATTATACATGGAAAATTTGAGATAAATGTAGCAAGAGCTCAGGTTACCCTTTCCATCTGACAGAAACCCTTCTGGGTACTGATTAAATAGGAATTACTCAGTTTTATGCAGTTTTTGCTATTTTGTGCCCCTATGAACTTTGTCATACAAGAACCTAATGATCAGAGGTAACAGAGTCTTTTGGCTTATTGCTACAGGGTAAATGCCTTACCCGGAAAGTGTCAGTTTTGGTTCCATCGTGGCCATAATCTGCAACCAGAGCAGCCCCACCATCCTTCTCTATCCGAGAGGCAAGCCTCTGAACAATGACACCAGCCTCAGGACACACTTCCACGTGGTCTCTTGTTTCTTCTGGCTAGTGCAGAGTTTAAAGACCAGAACACCTGTATTAGCAGACAAGCACAGGACAAGAATCCCTCACACTTGATGGCTTGGGGCTGTTGCTTTGCTGGGACTTGCAGGTACAGGAGGTACATTGCAGGCTGCCTATACTAGCTTGAGCTAGGTTTTGCTATCGCTCATCCTCAGTTAGGATTTTCTGAGCGCTGGATTTCAGTCATCTCTTCAATAACCTGTAGTCAAATGAAAATTTTTCTACCAAGAATATCTGTATTAGGTTAAACTTCCTTACTGTGGTACTCAAAGAACAAAAATAGTGCTTCAGCTGTGCACACCCTTCAGAGAGGCCTTCTTGTGTGAGACTACGTAGCTGGCGTTAATCTCCAGTACATAACTTTGTAGCTGTGAGTATCCAGTGAACTTCGGGAAGAAACCAACCGCAGCCAAGTCCCATTAAAGGTCAGCCTGGCACAGAAGCAGGCAGCTGCCAAGAGTACCGTGCAGCAGGCTGAGAGCCTGGCTGGGGCAGGGCCACTCCTGAGATGGTGATGCCACACACACAGTGCAGAACTCTGCCTGTCACTTGCTGCCTCAGTTTGCTCTCTGAAATATTGTGTGTGTTCAAGCTCCTATTTTGCAAAGTTTGATATATGTGGTAATTTCCATGCTGTAGTTTCACAGCATATAAAGTTAAATGCTTGTGGAAATTTTAAGCTCTTATTGATTTATAGACTGAGAGCCCTCTTCTTGCTGTCAGAGTAACCGAGAAGCACTGAATCTACTTGAAAGAGTAAAGGTGTAAGGACGAGCTCTGGTAGGCATAACCTCACCTGAATAAAGTTTTGTGTTGCAGGGGTCCTGGATGGTGACAGGACAAACCGCAGCCGGTCAGGAACTTCAGGGTCGATATCGACCAACACCTCACGCCAGCCTTTCTCCGTTCGCTGTTTGACGAGCCCAAAGTACTCGTTTTACACTCCAACAGGTACCACGGCATTGTTTATTTGGTTGAACTAGTATGTCAAGCCTTTTCACAAATGCTTTAGGAACACATTACATTATTAACAACTATTACTCATTCCTATTTAATTCCAGTAACTGCCTTAGAAAAAGCTTGTGGTGAAGTCTCATCTGCAGACCCAGCAAATCTAGGTTTAATTATACTTAAAAGGACTGAATGACGCTCTGAAGAAAGACGCTGCCTCTTCTATTGACAGTGCAACATTTAACTTACCAAAATAATAGATTTCATTCTACTGGTGATTTTCATAAACTAATTAGCTTCTTCTGAATCATAACTAGCCTCTATTTTGCTACTCTCATTAGTATTTGAATGAAAACCCTTCAGTCTTTTGTTAGTAGTTTTACAGAAAATCATGTGGGAATTAAAAGCTGCTTTAATGTAGCATAAGAAATAAAAAAACCCCAAAACCTTGAGAGTTCTCTCAGCAGAAAGAAATCCTTAGCTTTCTTCAAGTTTTTCCATTCAAGAACAATTACTAATTTTACAGTTATCAGCTGAATTAAGCCTTATTTGTCCAAATTCAGTTAGAATTACTTCATCACCAGAGACAGGGCATGTGTCTAGTTTGGCACCTTAATTCTGTTCTTAAAGAGAAAAGGTGTTTAAGCAGATGGTCACAATTATAATAATAATCTTGCTATACCTGAAACTTATGTATTGGCAGGGCATCAAAGAACTCATGTGCTAGGTAAAAGCTGTAACCTGTGGGAAGGTAAAACCAGAATGCATTAAATTATTAACGCTTCCAGAGCAGTTTCCAGTTTAAAATATTTTTATGATTTTTAATGAATTAAGCTGGTTAATATGGTTGTGAAAAAATTATAATTATTTCCAGCTTGGATACATCAAAGACAGACAGCATTTCTACAGCTAGCTCTAGCTTCCAGTCCATGAATTTTAGATCACTATCTCATGAAAGGGGATTCAGGAAAAGCCAGTGAAGGTTTTTTTTCCCCCCATGAAAAGAAGAAGTCAGAATACAGGAAATTGGGTAGATATCCCCAAAGGATGAACCAAGATCTTGCCTCAGACTCACACACGTAAGAAAAAATATGCATATAACTACTTTTCTGTTCAGTGTGAAGGCTAGCAAAGATGCCCTCTGGTATCAAAAGCTGTCAGTGAAGGAAGGGCACAATCCCTTTAATGAGGCATTCAAGCTCCTTACCTGGTGGCACATCTTGAATGTCTCTGTACCAAAAAATGGGAATTCCAGTCTTGCTAACGCCTTTCATGTAAGCAGATTTATCCTCAGGGTTTGGCTGCACCTTCCCTCCTGTCAGCATCACTGCTTGCATCTCGCTGAGTTTGGGGCTCACTTCTACCAGATGAACAGAGACATCACATTTACTAAGAACAGAGGCGAGCTGCTTGAAGACCTATAAAGGCAGATGAATCCTGTTAGGCACAGTCTTGTGCTGTGTACATTAAAGGTTTAACCATTAACCTCTCTTCTCACTATTTACAGCCAAGATAAAAGGTTTAGTTGGCTTTAATAAGAAAACAATCTCAGTGAGAGAGACTGCATTTTGCTCCTTTGGTAGGAAGTGGGATTTTCTTCATAAATCTTAATAAAAACCGCTATGTTTCTAGTGAAGTTGCAAAACCCAGCACACATTTCATGGCTCTAAGGGCAACAATATGAAATGCTAATTTGGAATAGTAGTAGCAGCTCCTCTAAGACGTGCAGAAGGTCTAGCATTGGGTGAGAAATGGTTCAGTTTTCCCTGACACCTTAAACAAGTGTTTGCTATCCCACATTTCACTTTTTTGATTAACATATGTAAATAGAATAAAAATTCTTATGTGGTGCTAAATCCTGTTAGCAATCTGCTTATGAATCAGCAGCATTTTAATTGAGACAGCCATGAAAGCATGACTAAACACAAAGGGTTAACTCAAAAGAAATAAGCCCCTGCAATCCCCAAAGTTTCATTCCTGTGTTATTGTTCTCCCCGTTCTGTTCCTTGCACTAACGTCTCCATCCCAGTTACACATAGCAACACCTTCCTAGATGGTTTTCAGTTTGGGTAACGTTTTCCTACACAGAAATAATTTATAATGGAATATTCCTGCCGTCCCCTTCTATCCAGTGGTGTTTGGAAGGTCACAGGTGTGTCTGCCCAGTGTGCTCACACTGGCTCCTGTTCTGCTTCCACTGAGAGCCCTGCTCCCAGAAACTCATCCATTCTGACTGGAGTCTGAGCTGCCAACCTGACTGGAGTGATCTGGTTACCAGGGAAAGGTAAACCCCGAGAGCAAAACACCATCCCTTCAGATTTCACTGTAGCTATGGAATAAAGCCAGAAACAAGAATGTGAATAGTTTTCACCTACCCGCAGTATATCGTCGGTGAGAGTGCCCCTCCCTGGGCCCAGCTCCACCAGCTGGAAGGTGTTGGGTTTGCCCATGGCCATCCACTCACTAATGTACCATATTCCTATTAACTGCCAGTGAGAAACAACACAGAGGGTTACAGCAGTAACTTCAGCACTTCTGGAAAATCCTATCTGCCTTCTGTCTGATAAATAACTAAGATAACATGGCAACATTCTGTCTCTATGTTTTAAAGTTAAGAAGAATTATGATACATAACTTCACATTCTTGTCTTTAAGTATTAAAATTGGTGACTGATTTCTGTCAGCCCAGCAGAAGCAGCTCTCCATCAGTAAATGTGGAGACTGTTCTGGCTGAGCAAGAACTTTTGCTAAAGTCAAATGCAGATCTCAAAGTCTCAAATGCAAGTCTCAAATGCAGATCACTGCAGAAATGCCTCTGGACAACTGTTCTTCCTGACAATGCATTTACCAAAGCATCATCAAGAATGGGATTTAGCCACTCTTCACTACTGGAAATGATATACAAACCAGAATGAGCCAGACCAAGCTCTGGAGATTTTTTTTTGAGGGGAGTTTCCACACTGGAAAACCACCATAACTCTTTTTATTTATAAGCAAGTTCTGTATGAAAGTGTTACTAAGCCCAGATGGTGTTATACACATGAAAGGGCTTTCAGAAAAACAAAGCATCCCTTCCTCCCTCAAAGTCAATTTTTCTCTTGGGAAATAACTTGAATCTTATCATATCATTGCTACTCAAATATTTTGACATTGGTAATGCATCTGAACACTGGCATGAAAATCACAGAATCCTAGAATGGGTAATGTTGGAAGGGACCACACTGGGCCATCTGGACCAACCTCCCTGCTCAAGCAGAGTCATCCCACAGCACATGGCACGGGATTGTGTTCATTTGGTTCTTTAAAGTCTCTGGTGAGGGAGACTCCACAACCTCTCTGGACACTCTGTTTCAGTTCTCAGTCACCTGCCCAGTAAAGAAGTTCTTCCTCATACTCAGGTGGAACTTGCTGTGCAGCAGTTTCTGCCCGCTGCCTCCTGTCCCATTGCTCAGCACCACTGAGCACAGCCTGGCCCCATCCTCTTGGCACCTCCCCTCAGGTACTCACAGACACTGATGAGGTCCCCTCTCAGTGCCCCTTCCCAAGGCTGAACAGGCCCAGCTCCCTCAGCCTTTCCTCATAAGAGAGATGCTCCAGTGCCTCAGTCATCTTTGTTACCCTCCACTGGAGCTGCTCCAGGAGCTCCATGTCTCTCTTGTCCTGAGGAGCCCAGAACTGGACACAGCACTCCAGATGTGCCTCACCAGGGCTGAGTAGAGGGGCAGGATCACCTTCCTTGACCAGCTAGCAATGTTCTTCCTAATGCCAGGATACCACTGGCCTTCTTGGCCACAAGGGCTCACTGCTGGCTCATGTACAGCTTGTTGTCCACCAGGATCCCAGCCAGCCGCCCGTGGTTAAAGTAAAAAAAAAATTACTTAAGACGCAAGGAACTGCATTACCTCTCCAAACACCTGACTTATTTCAGGCGAGGTGATGAAGTCCCCGCTCTCGCCGACGCCGCCGCGGCGCGTGTAGTAACCCTGCGAGGGGGAAGCGGGCCCAGGGGCCGGGAGCGCGGTGAGCGGCGGGACCGAGGCGCGGCCCCCCC
>WEIT01035568.1:71188-88344 GCA_013389985.1 Dryoscopus gambensis
CGTCACGCGTGTGCGCGGGAGCCCTTCCGGCGGGCGGCGATGGCGGCGCTCTGGGACTTCGGCGTGAGGGACCGGAGGAAGGCGGGCGGCGACAGCGGCGAGGAGGAGGGCGACGACGACGGTGATGAAGAAGGAGAAGGCGGAGATGCGGGAGGCTTCACGCTGGATGAGGTGCTGCGCCTCGGCGGCACCAAGGTAAGGGAGCGGGCCGGAGGGAGCAGGAGCACGTGGCGGCCGGGACCCCCATCCCGGGATGGGCCCTTGCGGGGCACGAGGTGTGCGGGGTCCCACGCAGGTGTTGGGAACAAGTCCTTTGCTTAGGGGGCGGTGAGGCTCTGGGACAGGTTGCCCAGGGAAGTTGTGGATGCCCCGTCCCTGGAGGTGTCCAAGGCCAGGCTGCATGGGACTCTGAGTTAACCTGGTATAGGGGAAGCTGTCCCTACCCGTAGCAGGGGGGTTGGAACTGGATGGTCTTTAAGGTCCCTCCCATTCCAAACCATTCTGGGATTCCGTGGGGAACCCTTGGGAGTCTTGGCAGATCTTGCACCAGATCTGCCCGTGACAGCTGTGCCCTGCCTCCGCAGCAAGATTACCTCATGCTGTGTGCCGTGGACGAGGAGGGCGAGCTGGTGGACGGCGGCAAGAAGGACACGGTCGATGACCTAAAGGAAGGGGAGCTGGAGGCGTTCATCAGCTCCCTGGGGCTCAACAAGTATGCAGAGAGTTGCCTGGTGGTGGAGGGGGATGAGGATGATGGCAGCAGCAAGGAGAAAGAGAAGCCTCCAAAGAAAGACAAAAGCAAGAAGGAAACGAATCCTCCTTCACTAGAGGGGAAAAAACTAAAAAAAGGAAAGGAAAAGGCGAGCAGTCTGAAAGACAGCAAAAAGAAGCAGGCTGGTGGTGATCAGGGCCAACAGCCTTCAGCAAAGAAAGAAAGGCTGGAAGAAGATTTTGAATTTCATGCTAGGCAAGCAATACTGATCAAACCAGGGGGCAAGTGGTATGATCTAGAATACACCAATGAATTCTCTCCAGAGCCACAGAATCAGACACTTTTGTCCAAGTATAAGGCCCTGGCCCAAAAGCTGTATGAACATGAGACAGACCTGTTTAAGAATAAGACAGACTATCAGAAGGGGGCCTCTTCAGCGTGGATTAAAACTGTTGTGTCCTCGGGTACCTTGGCTGACAGGATGGCAGCGATGACTCTTCTCATCCAGGACAGTGCTGTCCACAGTCTCCAATTTGTTGAGAACCTGATAAACCTGATAAAGAAAAAGGGCAGCAGGCAGCAGAGCCTTATGGCTTTAGATACTTTCAAGGAGCTTCTCATTACAGATATCTTACCAGACAATCGAAAATTGAGGTCTTTCTCGCAGCGACCGCTTAACAACATCGTGCAGATGTCGAGTGGCAACAAGGATTCAAGAGACAGGCGGTTGATACTTTGGTACTTTGAGCATCACCTGAAGCTGCAGATAGCAGAGTTTGTGCAGGCGTTGGAAACGCTGAGCCATGATTGTCTGACAGCCACGAAATCTCGAGCGCTGGCAGTTTCCCACGAGCTTCTCTGTAACAAGCCTGAGCAGGAGAAAGCTCTGCTGGTTCTGCTGGTGAATAAACTGGGTGACCCTCAGAACAAGATTGCCACCAAAGCCTCATATCTTTTAGAGACGTTACTCCACAAGCATCCAAATATGAAAGGAGTAGTGTGCAGTGAGGTGGAGAGGCTTTTGTACCGCTCAAACATCAATGCGAAGACGCAGTATTATGCCATCTGCTTCCTAAATCAGATAGTCCTCAGTCATGAAGAAAGTGCATTGGCTAACAAGCTGATAACTTTGTACTTCTGCTTTTTCCGGAACTGTATTAAGAAAAAAGATGTTGAATCCAAAATGCTCAGTGCTCTTCTTTGCGGGGTAAACAGAGCTTACCCTTATGCTGAGACTGGTGATGAGAAAGTGAAAGAGCAAATGAACACCTTGTTCAAAGTTCTGCATCTTGTGAACTTCAGTACCAGTGTCCAGGCCCTGATGCTGCTGTTTCAAGTGATGGACTCTCAGCAGACTGTGTCGGATAGGTACTATGCAGCCCTGTACAAGTAAGTGGCAGGTTTGCACTTTTATGTAAATTTCATTTTAAGAGGTAGTCACCATTAATTTAACGTCTCAGAAACACTTATTTTGCTTTTAAGATCTGGCTAGTTTTGTGTCTCATTGGCTAAAATTTCTGATGTTTTGTATGAGCTGGAAGAAAATGCATGGGATTTCTTTGATTGAACATGAGGATAAAATAAAAGATAGTGATAGGTTCTGAGAATACAGCATGCATTTTGCCACATCTCTGGTGGCTTGCTTTAATTCCAGATGTTACTTGAAACTAATTGATAACTCTTTCTTCTGAAATCACTTTTACAGGTACTAGCCAGTAAAGTAATCAGGCCTGTTAATTAGGCCTGTAAATAGCCTAAAATCTTGTATCGTTTTTTTTTCTTATTTTGAGGAGGGGGAATATTGTGTTAAAAAATTCTTTAGATGATTTGATTTGTGTAGCTGGAAAGCCCCATGTTATAAAATTACTGGGTTTTTTTTTTTGGTCCCCAGCTGATTGTTTAGACTCTTTATAAGATCCTTACAGGCTTCTATTTAGTTGAACAAGGAGAAGTTACTGATTTTTAAAAAGGGAATTCAGGTTCCCTGAGAATGTGCAGTGTATTTAAGGGCCTTACCATGCCTGGCAGCCCAGAAAAAATTGGAGTAGAAAATGAACTTGCCGGTACAAATGTCTGATCTGATTGTGAAGTGTGCTGATTTCTAACCGTTTTCTTTCTATTTTTTTAAACATACGAAAAATCGGATTAGTTTCTCAACATTGAACATCTTGAATTTTGGAACTGTTTTCAGTTGAACTCAGTTTCTTTATATTTTCTTATAATATTTTGTTTACCGAGGCAGCTGCCTTTTTTTTTTTTTTAATCTTCGGTGTCTCATATATTCCAGAAATATTACACAGCTCTTGACAGTTCAGGATTGATCTTAGTGGTTTTGAGTACTGGGGAGCAAACTGTCGCTCGTCTTTTAGATGGCAATCTGAAAAATGTAGATAATGGTTGTTAATAGCAGTTGCTCTCCTGTGTGCATTATGACAATCGGCAATATTTTCTCCTGTGTGTCCTACAGGAAGCTTCTAGATCCTGCTTTAGCAACGTGCTCAAAGCCATCCATGTTTCTAAATCTTGTCTATAAGTCTCTGAAGGCAGACGTGGTGTTACGGCGCGTGAAGGCCTTCGTGAAGAGGCTACTTCAGGTCACCTGTGGACAAATGCCACCCTTCATTTGTGGAACCCTGTACCTTCTGTCTGAGCTTCTGAAAGTAAAACCAGAGTTAAGGGTCCAGTTACAGGATCACGTGGTATAAAATGATTTCTTTATCTCATTGCTTTTTCAATAAGAGCTGTTTTCATAAGCACTTTTCCCTAATTTGTTTATTAGTAACCATTTGTTAAGATGTTTCTTGAGGTGGGGAGGGACCATTACATTTTTGTGTTCTAAGAGTAAAGTTCAATTTTAAGTGCCGTATCAAGGACAGAAATCTGTGTTTCTTAAACATCGACCATCATTTGTTTAGATTTTTTATAAGCAGCTCAAGAACTTTATGTGCATTTTTCTAAAAAGTCAGAGTAAATCTGGAAAGTAAAAGCTGTTTGCTAATGTTTTTTGTTTTTTAGGAGTCAGATGATGAAGAGTGCTTTAAGGATCAAGAAGAGGCTGAAGAGGATGAGGAAAAATTTGTGGATGCAGACAAAGAAGTAGAAGATGAAAAGAGAAGTACAATGGAAAATTCTGCTAAAACAAACAATTCAAATTCAACAGCCTCGTGGGTGCATCATCTGAATATGGGAGGTAAATCGGCAAGAAAATATATAATTTAACATCTAAGAGTCCATAACAGTGACATGTTGATCAAGAATTTTTTAAGATTAGGTGATTAAAACATTATTTTAGTTTTTAAACTGAAGTTTGGTTGAAAGCAACCGGTCAGCTCAATTTATCTGTTACCTCAGCAGTGATGAAAAGACTCTATGACTAGTGTGTTGCACTTCATGCAGTTTGTAATAAACACATTATTTGTGCCTTAGTGGTTAATAGGCTTGGAATTCTTTGCTTCCATGTTGAAACACCTTCGGAGCAGTGTAGCCAAGGTTAGGATGTGTAGCTGCTCTCTTGCTTGTGAAGCCTGCAGAACAGTTTGTCCAGCTTTGAACTCGTGCCCAGTTTCACTCCTCCCTGAAGGCCTTCTGGAACAGGCCAGGGCTTTCCAGGGCCTTCCTTGGAAGCAGGTATGAACTCAGCCTGTGCACCTGATCGTACACTGTGAAGGGCAGCATTCAAAGGAAAATACATAACCACATACAGCCTTTTCCTGCTGCCAGAGGAACCCCTGGCTTGTCCAGCTGGGAGTGATGGGCAGCATTACTGTCACGGGGAAATGAGAATAATACTCTGGTCAAGTTGCCTGAGAAAATTTAAGTTGTTTTGCTCCCTTCCACCCCTCAGGCCGGAAGAGTGGAACTTCCTATGATCCTATGCACCGAAGTCCTTTATACTGTGGTGCTGAAAGCACAAGCCTTTGGGAGCTGAAGAAGGTAGGACATTCTTGCATTGCTGTTGCTGTGTTTATTAGTGTGGCCCTTGTATGAAGAGAGGAAAAGAATTCGGTTATTTTTGAAGTAGCTGCTTGAATAACAACAGAAAGGTTAAAGTTGACACGTTGTTCAGCTTTAAGCTTGTATATGTTCCATACAATACTGGATTTCTTGAGTAGGGAATAGGAATTTTTTAAGTGATGATTTGGACAATAATAATATTTTTTGTCTATTGGATCTTAGCTTTGATCACTAAAGCTTATTAGTGTTGACTTAAAATTGTAAGTGAAAATGTGTTTAATGCAAACAAAAGATTAGAACTTGAAGTTCTTCAGTTGTTAAAGTGCAGAGCACATCAGCCTTGCCTGTTATTTGGTGAATCACGGAGTGGTCTTAAAACATACTTTTTAATTAGCAATAAACTCATATTTTTCAGCTTTCTGAACATTTTCATCCATCTGTGGCGCTGTTTGCAAAAACAATACTAGAAGTAAGTGCTTTTGCTAGTTTGTTGCTTTGAAGTTTGATATTTTGTATTAGGTGTCTTTTGCCATTTGAAAAAATACATCATAAAGCCTTGCACTTTGTGGGTAACTAGCAGCTCTGCAGAACTCTGTCAAACACTCAAATGCCAAGCTTTTCATGGAATTGCAGTGCTGTATGTAAAGGAGACTGCTCTCAAAAGTTTTAACTGTGTAGAAATGTAGGTATTGTGTGATTCTTAAAGCTTTTTTAAGAGTTTTTTTGTATCTTTTTATTTAATTATGTTTTTAAAATATGGGGAACCCTACTACAGGAACAAATTCTTTTTAAAATACTGTTGTAGTACCATGCCAAAACTGCTCAAACCTATACAAATATGTATTTAAAAGACTTAATTTTCATTTGAATATATGGTATTGAAATGATGCTGAGTATTAACTGCTGTTAGGACAGTACATTGCAAGGCAGTTTAACACTGAAACAAAGTGGAGGAGGTATGTTTTAGTTAAGAAAACACTGAAATTGCAAAAAGAAGAACCTGGTCAGGGTTATGTGGTGTAGTATCCCCAAGCCTTTACCTTTTAAAAGTATGCTTTAATGTTGTTCTTGAACCAATTGAGTCCTCTGTGTTTAGATGGTGTCTTTCTAAAATGAAGACCTTAATGGTTTTTGGCTTTTTCCTTCTTTCAGGGAAATCACATTCAGTACTCTGGTGACCCTTTGCAGGATTTCACGTTAATGAGATTCTTGGATCGCTTTGTGTACAGAAATCCCAAACTCAGTAAAGGCAAAGGTAGGCACTTCCCTGTACCATATGATCTTGGTTATAGGTGCTGTCCAAATTCTCATTCTCTCAGATTGGCCGTGTCAGGTATTTGGGGTGCACGTGGCGGAACAGAGGAGTGGGATCAGTCTTCAGGGCTGCAAGAGAGGTGTCTGCAACCCGGAACCAGCCAGCAGTCACATCCCCTCACACCCGCAGTGCAGAACTGCTGACTTGGCAGGGATAAGCAAGGGGTAGAAAGATGTAAAGGCTACAGAATGGTTCAGGCTGGAAGGGACCTCTGAAGTCATGGGCTCAAGCAGAGACACCCAGAGCAGACTGTCTAGATGACTTTGGAGTGTCTCCAGGAGTGGAGACTCCACTGCCTCTCTGTGCAACCTGTGCCAGCACACAGTTGCCCTCACAGTGAAAAAGTGTTTCCTGATGTTCAGATGGAGTCTCCTTCATCACCTTAGTGACCCATCACTTGATTCTCTCCAGTATGCACGTGTCTGCTGGGGAGCCCAGACCTGGGCACAGGGCTCCAGCTGTGCTTGAACAAGTGCCAGGAATTCCATCAGCCGTCTTTGCTGCAGGGGCACAGCGCTGGCTCATGGTCAACTGGGTGTCCACCAGGACTACCAGGGTGTTTTTAGCCAAGCTGCTGTCCAGCTGGGCAGCCCCCAGTGTACACTGGTACCTGGGCTTGCTCCTCCTTTAGTGCAGGACTTTGCACTTCCCCTTGTTGAACTGCAGGAGGTTTCTGTCAGCCGTCTTCTCCAGTCCCTTGTGGTCATTATGGATGGCAGCACAACCCACTGGTCTGTCAGCCACTCCTAACAGTTCTGTATCAATAGTCATAAAATAAAAATTCCTCTCTGGTTTATATTCTAATACAGAAAACACCAGCAGTGTGGTAATGCAGCCGAAGAAGAAGCAGTTTATGAAGGATATGCAGAATCTTGCAGGTAAGGCAGCCCCTTTAAGTCGGTTAAGATTATGATGACTAAAAAATCCTTGGTTGATTGATGTAGATGTGTCACGTGCACTGTCTGTGCTGTTTGTCTTAGTGATAAAAGAAAGCGCCATCCATGAGGAGTGCAGTGGTGGTGTCTGATCTTCAGGATCAGACCTCATCATCTTGTAAGGATGTATGGAATCTCCACAGATGGAGCTTTGTATCCATTGAATCGTTTTTGGAAAAAAATGACATAGAGAAAGTCAGTTATTCTATAGCCATTTTTATTCTGTTTATTATGACTGAAAAATGGCTTAAAATACCAGAAAAATGGATCTGCATAATTATTTAAATCATATTAAGCTCTTTCATTAAATGATATAGATTGCTCCATTCAATGTCACAGCTGCAGCTGTTGTTAGGAAGAGCATAAGGTATCTTTGGCACTGTTATTTTGCTAAGAGTCTTCCTGCCTCCAGGAATAAGCTGCCTTTTGTCCGGTCCCTCTGTTTCCAACAATCAAGAGCAGGGTTTGGTGTAAGAACCAGGAGTTAGAAAACCAGGGCAAACTATCAGTAAAGCATGCTGCCTGAGGACAGAAGAGGTGCCATCTTCTGTAGTAGAGTCTCTGTAACATTCCCAGGGATGTGCTTTTCCTGCAGCTTTGGGTGTGTTGTGTTGCAAAGAGATTTTAGTTATGCAGATTAGTAAGTACTGAGGTACTTTTATGGCTGGTTTTATGGCTGGTTAAGCTTAAAACAGGAGTTTTAGCCTATACAGTTTGTCACGTCCTTGAGTTTATTCTGAGTTGAAGGAGCGGATTGAGGATTTAGGACAGAATTTGGGGAGTTTAACTGTTTTACAAATGAAACATGATACAAAAATATGGATGTATTAATACGGCTCCAAAAGTCTGCAGTTGTTGCATGTAGCTGATCTCTGCTGAGGTGTAGGGAGCTGAGATTGCGAATCCTCTGGTACCTTCTACTGTTCACTTGAAGAGCCCTTCTGTAAGTATGCTGATCTGGTTTCAGAAACTTGGACCCATTGTCACTTAGAAATTATTATAATCCGTGCCCACTGAGATAATCTGTAGCCTTTCTTCTTTTGATTTGCTTCTGAGAAGGAGAGAAGGGGAATGTGAGAGGGGGGTAAAAAGCTCCTGCACAGGGAACCTGGTCATTTCCCTAGTTGATCTGCTGTTGCAGTGTCATATTTTGCCTCAGCTCCTCAGAAAGTGAGGCAGGTTGAGGCTTGATCCCTTCCTCAGTGTGCTCAGCTGGCACATGGTCCTGCTCTGCAGCTCCTGACAAGCATTTCTACTGCCAGGGAATGCTGGGCAGAAGTGATTACAGTGTTTTAGTGCATGACAGCAAGTTCATCTTATTCCCTACTTTTTTTCCCGTTATTGTTTTAAATGTATTCCTGCTGTAGGTGATTGCAACCCCCTGCCTTGCTGATACATAACTGAGAACCTGGTAAGGGCTGTGCCACTTGAGTGTTTCCACAGGGTCTTTTCCATACTTCACTCTGGAGTACAGTATATATACACTGTGATAGTTTGAAGAGGTTTTCAGATAAGCTCCCCGTTGCTGAATGGATGACACCCTGTGTCTGCTTCTGTCTGTGTGTGCTGCTTAACCTCTGAAAGGGATAACTGTCATTTCAACTTAGGGTAAAATCAGTTCTTTTTTGTTTTTGCAGTCAATAGTAAGGAATTCCGGGCCAAAGATGAAAGCAAAATCCCAGTGGATGAAGTGTTCTTTCACAGGTAATGGAATACTTGTGAACGTTCATTTTAGGTGTTGGTTTTTTGATGCAATGCCATTAAAACCCACTGCCTTTTGTAAGTATTCTCTGGTATTTTAAGTATTTGCAAATTTTGATTAATTTGAGTGACTTAAGATGATAGTGCTTTTCTTGGACATAATTGTAACATTTGTCAAAAGCACTTAGGAAAGAATATCACCTATGAACAAAGGCAATCAGGGCTTGTCGTCCAAAATTAAGTAAGTTGACATTATAATAAAGAAGCCTTAAGTAATGGGTAATGGTGAATATCTTGTGGGTTGTAATTCTTATGCATTAGAGGTATATATAATGAAAGCTGGAATATAGCTGATTTATGTTATTAGCATCAAAGCTTATTGGAATGGAATGGAATGGAATAGAATGGAATGGAACAATGCCAAAAAAAGTCAGAGGAACTATTTTTCAGAGTTGTTAGTTTTTTATTACTCATAGCTCTTTCTGTTTCTTTGAATTTCCTTTCAGATTATGATATAAAAATGCAGTTGTAGTACTAAAATTGAAGTGATATGCATTTGGCAAAGACTCGTTTTTATTAGATCAAAATACTGGTTACCTATGTCTCCTTAGGAAATTAGTATTTGAATTAACTTCATTTATTTTAAATTAATTGATGCTATAATATTGAGGAATATAATACTAAGAAATAAATAAAAAGGTGGTGTCAGTTTTGAGATTAAAGAAAAGCATCTTAAAAACATGCCGCTGTCTGAGAAGTTAACAGTATTGTTACATTGAAGATGGCTGAAACTGAGATTACACATTTAAAGTCTCCTGTACAAACTCTTTTGTGTATGGTCCAAATTGCCTTCTGTGTTTGGTGGTTCTTTAACATGAAATTAAGGTGAAAATGGCTGACAGGAGGTAAAACTAAGGCCCAGAAGAAGAGGGCTGTGGGAGAAAATTTAATGAAACTTGATGAGTGAATATCTTTTATACTTTTTTCCCCAATTATATTCAAGTTGAACTTGATCCTTTCTTCCTTCTCAGTCCAAGGCAGATTTTTACATCTTTCTTGTGCCCTTTTATGAATTCATTACATTAAAAATAACTTCTGGCACCTTTGGCCAGTGAAATGTTATTGTTTTAAATATTACAGTAGTGACTGATTCTTTGAAAAACAAAGGAAATACAAATCTCTTGATTTTAGATGTGTTTGAAACCATCACTTACAGTTTTCAACTCACAGCACACATGGGAAACAATTTGCAGGTTATTTTTTTTTCTTTAATTAAAAAAGTTGTCATGAAGACCATCACCTTTAATTTTGTGTCTGAGAGCAATATATTATTTCAGATTTTATTCAAAGTTCGATAAGAAGAGAGAGAAACAAAAGCGTCTGGATGATGAAGAAAGTGTGGAAGATGTGGATGATGATGAATTTGAAAGAGCATTGGGTAAGGCTGTGTTCTTCCGTGCAGTAACCATCCCAGTATTCCCTGCTTTTTCAAATTATTTATTTATCCTTTTTGTAGTTCGTATTGTGTAAAAGAAGCAGATAGAGGAATAGGGAGTGGGAGAAAGCTGGCTTTCCAGTTCCCTTTATGCCCCTGCAGACAGCAGTTCCTGCTATCCGCCGTGTGAGCCAGCTGCGTGGCCATTGGTCAGAGAGGTCTTGTCCCACCACTGCAGGAGTCAGCTCGTTTGAATGGCTGGAAGTTGTCTGATTTTGAACTTAAACCCATGAATGGCAGTTCATGCCCTTCTGTTCTTTTCCTAATGTAGTCTGAGTAACCTTTCCTAACAGCATGTAACATTTGCCTCTGTTTTTTCTTTACTGCTTGGCCTTTTTCAATCTTGCTTACAGTTTCTCTCATCGTTTCTAACATCTTTCATGAGGTTATGAGTTCAGTAAGGTCATTGGCAAACTTCTGCAGTAGTCTTAGCTCTTCTGTAGCATGTACTTTGCTTTGGAATTAGTGTATGATTTGTTCCAGAATTTAAATTTGTTACTGCACCAGAAAATGTCTATTATTTTATTACTTCAAATTTTACTTACAGGTATTTTTTTAAAAACCCAGTTAGCTCTCTATAACTGTTTTCTACAGTATTTTGAGATAATTCTGAACTCTTGTATCAGAGTTCTGACTTAGTGACTCAATTAATATGGTCTTAGTTATGGCAAGAATCTCTTACTAATTGCTTTTGTCTTTTATTGTTAGTATCTCTAATGAGAATTTGCTTCATAAATTCAGAAGCTTAAAATAATGACCCTCTATCTAAAAATTATTTTTCAATCCTAGATAGACTGGCTTAGGTTGGAAGGGACCTTAAAGATCAGCTTATTCCATCCCCCCTGTATGGGCAGGGACACCTTCCACTAGAACAGGCTGCTCAGAGCCCCATCCAACCTGAACACGTCCAGGGATGGGGCATCCACAGTTTCTCTGGACAACCTGTTCTAGTGCCTTACTACCCTCGCAGTAAAGAATTTTTCCTAATACCTAATCTAAACTCTCTTGCAGTTTGAAGCCATTCCCCCTTGTCCTCTCAGTTCATGCCCTTGGAAAAAGTCCCTCTCAGCTCTCTTGTAGCATCCTGTAGGTACTGGAAGGCTGCAGTAAGGTCACCCTGAAGTCTTCTCCTCTCCAGGCTGAACAATTTCAGTGCTAGGAGAGGTGCTCCAGCTCTCTGTTCATCTTTGTGGCCCTCCTCTGGACTTGCTGCAACAGGTCCATGTACTTACGGGATGCAATGACTTCATATGTCTTTGCTTGTTTTGTAGTAATAACATTTGTCTTTCTCCCTAGATACATTTGAAGCTGCTGATAATGCCATTGTTGACCAGGATGACCTTGATTTTGCTGGGTAAGACTTCAGATTGGTTCTTACTCCTCTTGTCTTAGTATCTTCGAAGAGTTTTACTCTGTGAAACTAGATAGACCTTTTTCAGAAAGGCTCAGAACATCTATCACCTTGCAAAAAAGGCTCTATCAGTTTTACACTGAGTAATGCTGGTTTTCTGCATGTCCCGTAATGGATCATGATGACCTTGGGATGCTTATAGTCCCTACATGAGACCTGTAGTGACCCAGTCGGCAGTGTAAAATCTTGTTTTTCCTTGTCTCAGGTTTCTATTTGAGAATTACCAAGTACAAAAGGAAGCAGAATGAGGCATAATGGCACTGCTGCCGTAAGGATTGGTTGTAACTGGACCTAACACAGTTAATAAGCTTTGTGAGATCCAGAGTCAGAGAGCTCAGTTCTCCTGAAGTCAGCAGTTTCATTAATCACAGACTAATTTAGGTGGGAAAGGATCTTTAAGATCATCAAGTCCAATTGTAAATAATTGAGTAGCCTCTATTTTACTCAAAGTATCTATAATGCAGTGTTTGAATTTGCACAGAGACTTTTTCCCTTGAGGTGACAGGAGAATCAAACTCCTAGTGAAACCTGAAACATTTTTGTGATCTTGACAGGTGTTTAACAGAGCAGTTTATGTATTTTACAGTAAAGACTTCCTGAAAAGGAGCAAAGACACAGAGGAGATAAAATACTGAAGCTGACATTTCTGCTAATTTCAGAATAGGATTCTGTCCAGAACTTCTTACAATGGTTGACTTTTATAATACAACTCCCTATACTAATGTTGAAAACATACCTCAGTGTATGTCTATTTTAGGTCACAGCCTACATTTGCTGTAGTTTGCAGTGATGTTGAACTTCCCTCACATAGTGTTTGCCAGTAGATAGATGTCATCTAGATGCAAACAGTATTTTTCCAGATGAAGTGCTAAGCTTGTTACATCTTATTTTAGTAATATAAAAAAAAATCCCAAAGGCGGCAAGAAAGGCCAAAGTGGTGAGGGATCTGGTGCTGACTGGGAGGATTCTGATGATGGAGATGACTTCAGTGATCTGGATGATGAGGAAGTCTCCTTAGGAAGTATGGAGGACGACTTTGAAGAGGATATGGATGAAGAGGGAGGTGTATTTATGGATGTGTCTGAAGATGATAACGACCTAGGTAAAGTGCCATTTATTACCGAAAAACAAGAAGAAAAAGCCTTAAAAATATGTCATCTAATATGTAACTACATGTGCAAATTCCAATTTAGTTATCTAAGTGGGAAGCTTTGCTTTTAAGCAAAGAAATGACAAGTCCTTCTCTGTACAATGAAGTCTTAAGGGAAGCATTTCCTGGTACAGTCTTCTAGGTGAGAGTGGGACTTAGGCATCTGGGTATAAGAACTTCCAAATGAGACATGTTTCTTTCACTCTGAAAACATGGGCATAATGAAAGTAGCTTTATACACAAATAACTCGCTGCAGTAGGCAGAAATACTAAAAGAGCTCAAAGAGAAAAATAAATCTGGTAATTGGTAATTTTTGTATTTCTTTAATGTTGATTTCTTTTAGGTTAAGTACCTTTTACTTAAATTGCTCTCTCACAAGTAACAGCTTACTCTTACAATACAGCTATGCACTCAAGTTTTTATTACCACTGTAGTAGTAACTTATTCTTGCACCTGCATGGTGTTACTTGCTGAACTGAAAAGCACAGTTTACACAGAATACACGGCATGTGGCTGGAAAAGCAAATATCTCTTTCATGAGTTTATTATTTCACCAACCTTACCACGCAGACATTCAAGGTTTACCTAATGCCTCCTTTTAGCTTTTGTGTTTTATGTGTCTTAGTATCACTCCCTTCTGGTGCTGTGGAGAAAAAGCATAAAGAACAGCACACCACAGACCAATTTTAATTGTCTAGCTTGAAGAAATACTAGATTTGCTTGTGTGCACTGCCTTTTAAAGACCTGGACCAATATGACAAATATGCCTAAAAAGGAATTTTAGTCTCTGCTGCACTTTAAATACGTGTACATGGTGTGAGAATTGGAGACTGATGTATTTGGGGTTTTTTTTCTATCAGACCTGAACAATGACAAGCAATTGAAATCTGTCAGTAAAAAGGCCAAGAAAAAGAAAGATATGAATTTTGCGGGATCACTGGAAGGTAAGAAAACACGGACATGAAAACTTAATACAAATAAAAGAGTCCAAAAAACTTTGGAAACAGAGGGGTTTACTACGGTAGATTATCACATTTTCGAGCTAGGTTCAGATTTGAATAAACCATAAATGGAGGTTGTCCCCCAACCATAATACAGAGTAACAATCTGCTGTTGAAGAACCAAGTTGAAGGAGGAATCTGGAGAAGGATGGAGTTGTACTGGTGGTTTGTGCACCTGTTACTCACACCTGATACACAGCTTTGTGTTACATAATTCTTGGTTGGAAACTTTTTTCCTTTTCTTTTAGGGGAGGTGGGGAACAAAGATTTCCAACATACCTAATTCAGATGATCTCATTAAGAAAAGTTTAAAAAATTTAAAACGTGGTAAAACTTTGTTTTAGTGTCTTTGGGAGCTTTAAGTTCTGTCTCATAAGAATAATACTCTTTGTTTGAAGGATCCAGCCGAGGAAAGAAGAGGAAACTCCAAGATGCTGGTATACTGGCATCTGCAGAAGAGGTGAGTTTGATCAGTACTTAACAAAAAGTGATCAAGCATTTTACCTGTTGCTTAGTAACAGAATACTAAAATTTCTCTCTTTGAAGTTTGGCTATCTGCTGGATGAAAACGCTGGGTCTAAGTTTGACAATATCGGAATGAACGCCATGGCCAACAGAGATAACGCCAGTAAGTACATGATGCAGGTAGCAGACAGTTGTAATGCTGTCATTTACTTCTTTCCCTTCAGGTTCTGTACCTGAAAAGATGAACCACCTTTAGCTGGAGTACAGGGTCAGAAACCACACAGCAGGGACAGTAGCGCAACATCGGTTAAGACGTGCCAGTTTTCTCCAGTGATGGGAGATGCCCAGTGCTAAATATTAACCGGGAGTAGTGGAGTGAGTAAGGCTTCAGAAAACAGGGAGAGGCTGTCGTTGGCCCTTTCACACTATAAACAGGGACAGGCAGGATGCTCTCTGCCAAGTATTCGTGTGAATTCTGCTCCGGTAAAGTGTCCTTGATTCCTTGGGAAGGCTTAAGGTATGGCTGTCTTTCCCTACCTATTGGACCGTCTCCTTGCAGTATCAGTGAAGCAGAAAGTAGTTTCCCCAAAATAATTCTAATGAATTAAATGTGTATATGACGATTGAATAAAGCTTTGTAAAGCTTTTACAAGTCTTGCTGGTGTCACTTGAAAAATGTGAGGAGCACTCAAACACTGCTTCAAACACTTTCTTAGTAAAATACAAAACAATGTCTATAACTCTGAGATGGTAGGGTTTGTTTTGTGAAATGAAAAAACCCACAGCTTTCTCAAAAAAAAAAGGCAGTTTGTACTTTATTAACTTTTATAAATACAGTAGTCAACTTTTAACTTTTACATGATTCATCTGTATGCCACGTCATGGTCAGAGATATCCATCGGCTCCTTATTTCTCACCTTTCCTCCTACAGATGTCAAACAGATCCAGTGGGAAATAGAGCGTGACAAGTGGCTTCACAACAGGGATGTGAAAAGCATCATCAAAAAGAAGAAACAGTTCAGGCACAGAGGGCTGAAAAACAAGTACAAAGGCAAGAAATCAAGAAGATGAACTGGACGTTTTGATGTGGACATTTTGAAAATAATTATTCTTAAATAGTTGTTATTTAATCACACATCTTTCTTACGTCAGTTCTTGCTGCTTAACCATGTCATTTGGTCATTCTCCCTTATGCCATGAATTCCAGACCACTCATTGGATTTGTAATAAACTGAAAAATAGGAAAATCCATGTCAACTCCAAGTTAGGCATATCTAAAGAGCAGCCACTTTGTGGCTAGTTTTGCTCAATATACAGCCCTCCAGTTCTGAGGTCTCTATCCAACAGTGTGACACTCCATCCAAGCCTTAACAATAAAACCTTCTGCAGTGTCTCCTGGGGAAGGTTTTAAGCAATAGTAAGATCAGTTTTATACATTGAGATGCAACAGAAGTTTCAGCCATCCTTCTGAAGCCAACGACTACAAACCTACCTTCCAGAATTGATGGAAACCTCTTCTGCATTGTGTATCTGAAATCTGACAAGAGAGATACATCACAGTTACTCTCCCAGCATATATTAAGATGAATAATTAAATGCACTATTTTTCTAACTAGATTCGTTTCAACAAAATTTGTTTGAGCTCTTTAGTTATAGCCACCATTAAATAATGTGAGAGGAAGTAATTTTTAAAAAATCATTTCAAAGAGTATTCAGGTTACTCATATGTGTAGCCCCATCATCACAGTGTTTTCCGAGCTTCCTCACAATTGTGATAACCAGGTCCAAGCTACAGATTCATAGGAAGCTGCATGCCTCTCATAGACTGACATGCAAATAAAACCAGGGAAAATTGCTTTGTTTCCTTGTGCAGCTTTAGATGTTCACTGAATCGTTACATGGGCTGCTTTGACAACCCAGTAGAAAATCACAACAGGTTTATGCTATTTTAATTATTTACAGCAGCCCAGAAAAGGATGTTACCCTTTCTAGTCATAGCACAAAGAAAGCAGTAAAAGCCTCACTCTGAGTTCACTGAGCTGTTAGATGAGCTCACTGCACCTTACAGAACTGCAAGTGAAGATGTGCAAATGCATATAAGAACTAGGACCTAGAACTGAAGAAGAGGAGAAAAAACCCCCAAGATGAACGCCCAGCACCAAGTGAAAACAATAGGCTGAAAAATACATTCTCCATGTTTTTGTTATATATATTTTCTAACAAAAATGCAAAGAGCTGAAATTTAACAGCCTGACATCATCTGGATCTTGGAAAACAAATGCAAACTGATGGAGTGTAGGTGAAAGCTCAGCTTGAACTTGGCATGAAGACCACACCGCTGCTGAAAGGGGTGGACTCTTGCCCTCTTAGCCAAAGCAGCAGCTGCCTTTTGGCCCATCCTGACCCTGCAGGTAGGTAGCAGGACAGGCTCCTTTCCTGCAGGGACACAGATCTGCCGAATCAGTGCTGCACCCTGCAGAGCCTTGCACGCAAAGTAAGGCCGCTGCTCTGCAGAGCTAACCTCCTCGTAGGAACCAAACCGGTGCTTTGCTTATTTCTGTGTTACCTGGGCACCGAGTTGCAAGTCTAAGAAACCTGAGGCACTGAAGCTAAATAATCCGGGTCCGTTCTCAGCCTGGGAAATGTCAAATCACAAAGGCTGCGAGACCCAGACACAGCCGGGGCATCCCTTCAAGGGGTCAACACCAGATGCCTAAAACAGGACTCGAGCAATTCCTGCCTCATTTGCGGACAGCCTCTCTCCCTTTTAAATCCTTATCTGGCCCGCTGCTGTTACTGTAAAACCGCGCAGATTCCTTTGTTCCTGGTGTGGTCGCCTGCTGCCTCCGGAAGAACTGCTCGCGGGCTTGGGTTTGTAAAGCTACAGCAGCACCTTGTTCTTCAGAGGTCTATCCTCGGCGGTCCGCCCAACAAGCCACCCCTGTGTACCTGACCTCACCCAAGCAGAACTCCTGACCCCAACACGGCAAGATTTCCTTACAAAACCCGGGCGGTG
>WEIT01035568.1:96157-115172 GCA_013389985.1 Dryoscopus gambensis
GTTGTCCCAAAAACGGAGCCTGTGGTACTTGGCAAAGCATCCTTGAATCCTGAGGGCAGTTTCGGTCCATGGATGGTGGTGAGAGCACCAGACATGGAAGGACACTATGGTTTACAAGAGACACTCCTCTCTTCTTGGATGGACTGAGACTTGATTATTTGAGTATTGTTAACTGATCAGGAAATCCAAGGTTTTGTCTGATTGTGTAAAGGGTGGAAGTTGGGAGGAGGAGGAATGTTTTGGAGAGTTTTCATTCTGTTTCCTGTGTGTTTCTTTCCTTTAGTGTAGATTAATAAAGTTTTTTTTTTATTTCTAAGTTTGAGCCTGCTCTGCTCTGTTCCTGATCACATCTCACAACCATTATTAGCAAAAAATATATTTTCATGGGGCACTGGCATTGTGTCCAGTGTCAAACCATGACACATAGTTAGGAACATCTTGTCATTTTGTATTCAGGTCTCCACAAAATCTTGTTTGTCTGTCTTTCCTAACATATTTTTCTTTACTTTTCTTCTGTTCTAGCCATGTTTATTGCAGCAATGACACCTGTGTACAGCTCATTGATGGTGTAAAACCCTCCAGCTGTTGGTCCTTTAGGTTGACTAGCTAAGATCCCAGTCTCCTGAAGACTGACATTCATATGGTGGAATTCTTTCAAAATTAACAGCTGTAATAATGGCCATTTAAAATAAGTAAACCAAAAGTGAGGTACCGGTGAAGATGGAAGGGTAATTAAGTAAATAAATAAAATAAATAGAAATCACAAAATCAAGCCGTATCAGAATGAAGTTGGTTAATACCAAACAAATGAAAGTTTCAGGTTGCTAAAGCTATGTTAAATAAATCTGAGGTTCCCTATAACTTTACGTAGGCACTGGGGGAAGTAGCAGCATTCCGTGGCTATTTGCCTCAGCTGTACCAGCTGCAGCAGTAGGTCAAGATCATTGCTAAGCAATTAGTAAAAGTAAGTTCAGAAGGCTTTGGTCAAGGATGATGTTGAAGCAGAAGTACTACTTCCCATTAAAATAGGTTGTCTGAATTACTGATAGATCAGTAATGGCTAGGCAGTGCACTTAAAGTTCAAGATTACAGTGAAGTATTCCAAAATAGTTCAAGAGGAAATATTATCTCAAGATGGTAAATAGGCTGCTCTTAAACATACTCTTAAAAATAGACCTTTTGACCAGCAATGTTATTTGAAATGAGGCTGTTGAGCTATCTGAGGGAATATTTTATAGGTGACATTCTAAAATTCCTTCAGTCTGATCTGCACATTCTTCCCAGGGCATATTCACTTGCTCAGTAATTGCCAGCTAATGGTGGGCATTAAAGAATGAATATAAGACTAGTGAGTGTGAGGGTCAACTGATTTTTTTTTTTGCAGCTTTCTGTGCGTTACAGGTTCAGTTCTGTTGAAAATGATGTGGTGGGGTAAGAGGGAAGAAAGCTAGACCTAACATCTCTGGAGAAAGGGAGAATTTGTACCTTCCATAAGCACTTTAGCATATTCAGGATGAAAAAGAGGTGCTTTGAGATCGTGGCACTGGGGGTCAAATCCAGTAGCGCACAAGGATTGCAGCTACTGACAGCGGCTAAACCAAACAAACAGAAAAATTAAGTTCCTCATTGTGGAAAGTCACCATATATTCTTTCTATCATTTATTACAGGAAGTAATTTTGTATATGTCTTTTCCATTTCTATATGTTATATTCTCTATATATTTTAGCTTTTATGGTTTTCATTATGGTACTCAGCAGTAAAACTTTGAATGGTATTTTTGACACAGAGTATTTAAGGAATATGTTGGATCATTTAGCTTCTAAATAAGAGGGTGTTTTCCATTCTCTGACCACAGTTTTGATATCACCTTTTTTCTGTATTTGTAATCTGCTTCACATGTACCATTTTCCAGCCGTTTTAGGTATTTATCATGTCTATATTCATGGTAACTGGTAAATGCTGTTCTATTAGTACTTCTATCACCTCAGTTTTCCTTATGAGCTATTCAGTAACTATCATAAGGCAGGAAAGTATATCTAAATGGTATTGAAAAATAAATTGGAGGTCTTCTCTTGGAAAAGAAAAGAATAACTGCATCTTTTCTATGCAGAAGATAGCTCCCTTGTGTGTGTTCAGGGTGTCAATAACCCAACCAAGAAGGAAAAGTATTCTGGTACTGAATTATAATAAAAGTAAAATGGGATCAAAGCAGACAGAACTGAGCTCAATTTTCTCATTTGCAAAATGTGAGCATTTTCTATTGCAGCATTATGCAGTACATTAATTGGAAAGGTAATTAATGTTGAATTACAATAGAAGTGCTGTAATAGCACAGGGCACACATGACATCTACAGGAACATCAAATAATTTTTTTCTGAGGGTAGACTGGCTGTTATAAAGGGTGCCAAATGGATTTATAATGAAAAGAGACATGAAATACAACAATCACAATCTTTTTATGACAACAGATGCCTGGACTTGTATTCTAATGTGGGATTTTTTTTTGTTAAAGTCCAAACATTGATCTGAATTTTGGCTGAAGGACCTTTGGTGGGGATTAGCACCTTCTGTTTTACTTGTAACACATTGCAGAGCTTGGCAGTGTACACTGGAAGTGTCAGAATGAGAGTGGTCAGTGATTGTTACAGATGTTAGTATTGTCAGGATTGATGTAGAGGAGAGAAACAAAGAACAGCAACAATCTGAATGAGAGCACACTGTATCAGTGCTGTGTCTGACTGCATTGCTAGAGCACTCTGGTAAAATGTAGTTTATGTTCAGGTGTTTATGGTCTTAGATACAATTGTCCTGTATTGCTATTGCACTTTGCAATGCATGCCAATTGCACACTATGAAGTGTTAGCCAATAAACTATTCAGTTTGCATCTGAACGAAATGTTTTTCATATGATTATTTGGCTTCTGCAAAAACTTTAGAGGCTTGAGGAAGACAGAAAATTAGTCTTTGACTTTGCTTAAAATGTGATGCAGTCAGGAGCACCTAGGAAATGAAAGGGGGCTGGGAAGCTGGTGTCTTGGGAGGCTGGTGTACTTGTGAATAATTTAAGTTAATTGACATATGCTTGTGGGATCTCCAGTGAGTTCCCTGCTGTTTTATATTTTACAAGGCAGTGAAGCCATTTTCATTGCTAGAACACTCATTAGCACTGCCCCAGCAGGTAAATAACTCATAGTTGCATTATCATGTACCTCTGATATATCCATAGGCAATTTATTTATATTCAAAGGAAAAACCAAAATACTAATCTTAGGCATTAGACATACATCCCAATAAATGTTTCGGGGAAAAACCCCAACAAACAACCAAAAATAGAACACTTATAATCTGTCTTTCTCATTTATTTCCCATAGAGAGCTATTGTAACAACTTCTGCAGATGTGGTGAGACCTCGTGGAGGCTGGGCTTCCGTGCACCTCCATCCCTCCAAAACCAGGTGGGTATGCCTGGCGGTGTCATGCCAGGTGTGAACCCATGGCTCTTGCCATGCTGAGAGGAGGCTGCACTGGCAAACCCCCTCACCCCTCACCTTGGGAGCAGTGGGAAAACTCCATAGCTGCCACAGCCCACTGCCTTGGGGCTCTCCTGCTGCAGGAGCTTTCTCTCTTGGCTTGTCCAGTGCTACATGGGCGGCTTTTAAAGGTGAGAGGAGTTGTTCTCTCATGTCTAAAAAACGTGGCTTAGCTCTTGGAGCTGGGGCAAACACAGCTGGGAGTCTGTTCCCCTCCTGGTGACTGAAGGTGCCAGCCTGCCTGGCTGGTTGCATGGTGGTGAGAAGCACAGTAGGTTCCCCATTCTGTGTGAATCCCAAACTCCTAAGGGTTTTTCTAGCGGTAAAGCAGGACTGTGTTCTTACCTGAGAGAGAAACAACATGGTGTGGGGGCATGTGGGGGAACGGGACCACATAAAAACAAGAGGGTACAGAAGGGAGATCAGCTCTGAAGGCTGTATGTGTTTGATGAGTGTGTTTTCCATACTGCTGGAGGTTGTAATTTGGAGCAGAAAGCCTCAGGAAAGCCACCTGCACAATGGTGCCAGTGGGAAGTGTCTGTGCCCTGCAGAGTCTCAGCAGAGAAACAAATGTGTCACAGCACTGGGGTTTGCTCAGGTCCTTGTTGTACACAAAGCACAGTATTCATGGTCAGGAGTAAACAGGGCCGTAAACAATCTTCTGTTCCTATCAAATCCAAATGTCTCTGTGGCACTTAATGGCTTTTGCAGGCCATTTTATGCCTCTCCAGCCCCTGTGCCCTGACTGTTGCCGTTTTAACTCAGCAATTTGAAGCACAAGAGACAGACAGTGTATTTTATACATGGGTGATTTCACAGTTTCTGGACAGGGGAGGACAGGCCCTCCAGGTCTGTCTTGTGTTGCATTTTTCACTGTCCATGTTTTGAATGGTTTACAATTTGAGGGCCATACACATGCTTTGTCCACAAAAGAATTGTTTACTGGAAGCCCAAGGGCACTGAAAGAGAAGAAAAATGCATAAATATAGAAAGATAACAATGTAATGAGTAGAATAAGTATCATTATTAACTGCTGTAAATATATAGCTGTTTGCTGGCATGGCAGACCCTCCAGAATAACAATAACAGAAGTAGCCTGAGTTTGCTTCAGGAGGAAAACTGCTCAAAGTCCAGCATTAAATCAAAGTCGTTGAGGATTGGAGGAAGAGATGACCCATAGCTCAGGTACAGCTGTGCTGGACTCTTTCAGAAGGTGTGGAGGCTTCCAGGGCTGAGCCCAGGTCGCTGCCTGTGTAACCCACCCGTGGCAGCATATCACTCTGCTGGCAGGTCCCACTGCACCCCACAGCTGCTCTGCTGGCCCTGAGGCTGCGTGAGGCATAGTGTCTCGGGCACAGGAGCTACTGAGGTGCTACAGCAGTTTTATGGTGAGCTTACAGAGACAAAAGGAGCTTGAAGGGAAACACACTGAATGTTTGCTCGGTGGTTTGCACACAGTTAGCCAGGCAGGAGTCAGCTCCATTCCGAGAGCTATGATTACTGCAGTTCTGAGGACTCACATCAGCAAGGGCCAGCTCCTCTGAGCGACACTGATGCTCAGCAGTGTGACCCAGAGGAAAGCAGAGTCCCACAGCACGGATGCAATAGGTGTGAGTAATCCAATTTACCAACTCTAAGCCAATTTGTGAAATGTCAGTGTGTCCCGAGGTGAACAGGGTGGGTAAATGCATGGCACCATGGAGCTGCTTATGGGTGTACATGGGACAGGGGCTGCAATATCAGTGCCCTGGAAGAGTGAAGCAGTTTGAGTTTGTTTGGGGATGGGGTGGGGGGGGAAATGGTGCTTGTTATTTGCACATTAAATATTGATACCTGCACTCACTAATCTTTTTAATGGCAAAACTGAGTGCAATTTGATTGTGTTCTGGGGTGATTATATATAAATCAGCTTCTTTTAGAAATGGTTTAGAATTAAACACAATGTTATATTGCTGGGGTTCACAGACTTTTGTTAACTTATATGAACACAACAGTTAGTTGGCATTTAATTGTGTATAGCTAATCCAAAGCAATGCAACATTTTATAAGGATAATTGGTAAGTTGTCATGTAGGTGGTTTCTCTAAATGGGTTCATAGCATTTAGAAGGACAAAAGAAATTGCACATAAATAATAGGTTATTAGAAATAAATGGGTATGCAATTATTCATAGTATCAGAAGTGGACAATTTAGGTTACAATGGATTTCTCAGAACACTACAGCTACAGTATTTGCATAAAATAACCTCTGAAATTTGTAGTTGGCTTTGTTTCCCATTTAGAATGCCTTGTGTAATTATTATACTAGTTCTCTTTTGAAGAAATCCATTATAATGTTAATTCTGATGCTGTGAATAATTAGCCATATATACAGTAAAACTGACTTGTGTTTTTGCCCCCTTAAATATGAGTGAACCATCTTATGGGGATATGTGCTTGTCTTTGGGGCCATCTTTTTCTAATTTTTGCATAAGAGTGTCATACAATTAATGCTTTATTAAGGAGCTAAGTTGAAGTTGGGGAGGAAGTTTGGACCTATATTTACCTTTGGAGAGCATAGCTGGATGTTGGGGATTGTTACAACAGAAAAACCCCTTATTTTTTCTTTCTCTGGACCATAAATGTTACCTGAAATTAAACAGAAGAAAAGAGGAGTGCCACATTCCATTCTCGAATAAATACTCTCCTTAGAATCAGCTGCTGCTCTGGCACTGGCATCAGTCTACTGGGGATGAGTTTGACCTCGTAAGTGCTCTCTCCTGTATCCTGGAAAATGCTCCAAGTCTCTTTCTGTTGAGGGAAACAGGAGGGAATTAACGTTGTGCTGGTTTTTTGTGCCACGCGAACACAGTTGGGTTGCTGAGGGGCCAGCACTGGTTTAGTCAGTAAGTACTCATTTTGTTCCATCTGTTTGATTACCAGGTTCAGTCAAGAATAGTATATGAAAAGACCTATCAAAATGCCCTTCAGCAAAACACGGCATGATCCTGCCCTGCAAATGTCAGATTACTATTTGTATTGTGGCAACCCATTTCTCTGTGCAGATGAAAAAGAAAAAGCCCATTATATTTTTGCAGCATTACAGGAGAGAGATGTTGAATTATGGGGAAAATCCAGAGGGATAGTGAAGTCTCTCTAGTTGTATGTAATTTCATCACTTCTGAAGGCAATAGTTCTGAGAATGAAGCCATCAACATCTAGGTACTGCCAGTGGTTACAGGAAATGAGGAACATACTGGACTTTTCGTGTTGTTCTTTACACTGCTTTCCTTAAAATACAATCTCAGGTTCCTTCAGGTAGATCCCCCGGGGGTTTCAGTGTCTCAGTGCCCTGAGGTCAGACATTGATGCATTCCCTTTTTTGCTCTTCCCCACCCCACAAAACAAAAAAGCAGCAGGGACCTGTTCTCTCTCTTGGTTTAACCAAAGTGATGATGCCAGTGTCCCCTTTTTGTGCTTATGGAACAACCTTATGGTGAGAACTTACTCCTAACTGTAATTCCTTCTGCAGATGGAGGGATCAAACCTGTGTCTCCCAAGACAGAACAAAAGTGCCAAGTTGTGGACTCCTGTGATATAAGGAGGCTACTCTCCTGTTGAAACTATTGCACAATCAAAATTAATCAGGCAAGATAGAGAGACTGTGGCTGACTGGGCCAACATACATACTGGGAGATGGGAGCTGAGGGACTAAACTTGAGGAGGAGGGAAGTACTCTTGCACTCTGCAGTAGTACATTCATTAATCACTGAACTCTGCATTGTGCTGTATTTCTTGAGTGGAAATGGCTGCTGCTGCTGCTGTGCCTCATCTGGACCACAGTCCTATGGGTGCGTGTCAGGCAGGTAGGTGAGGTCACAGGTCCTCAGGGAGACTGGGACATATCCATCTGCTGATTCTGGCATGGGAGAATGAAAATATATGGACATATAGGCATGAAAACAATATGATTCTCACGTCAAGTGGAAACTTCTGCTCTCAGAGTAACATTCATCTGGGCAGACTCTTTTGCCCATCTGTCTTATACTTTGCTGGATATGGGAGCAGTACCTTGTCTCTATCATTTCCATGTATCTCAGTACAAGGAACAGGACTGCTGGGAGATAAATGTAAAGAAAGGAGGCTGACGCAATTTGAAAAAAAGCAATTTGTGATGAATGATGGTAAAAGGTATCTGAGGATTGCTAAAAAATTCTGTACAACCCACAGTTCTGCTTGTACCCCTTTGTCCAACTGTTCTGTAGCTTTTAGCCTCTCGTGTGGCTTGCCTATGTTGTATCCTAATCCTTGTCTGACTATATCCATTCTGGCGTGTGCAAGAAAGCACAGAGTGGCTTTTTGATTGCCTTGTCTCACTTGCTCTGTGCCAGTGTGGACACACCTAAAGCAGCACAGAAAATATAGGAAAATCATAGAATCGTAGAACCATGGAATCGTAGAATGGTTTGGGTTGGAACGGACCTTGAAGATCATCTAGTTCCAATCCCCCTGCCATGGGCAGGGAACACTTTCAGTGACCACGTTGCTCATAGTCCCATTCCACCTGGTCTTGAACACTGCCAGGGATGGTGCATCCACCACTTCACTGGGCAACCTGTTCAGTGCCTCATCACCCTCACAGTAAAGAAGTCTTCCCCTAATATCTGCTCTAAACCTACTCTCCTTCAATTTGAACTCATTCCCCTTTGTCCTGTCAGGTCATGCTCTTGTAAATAGTCTTGCCCCATCTTTGCTGTAAGTTCCCTTCAGGGACTAGAAAGCTGCAATTAGGTTGCCCTGAAGCCTTCTCTGCTCCAGGCTGAACAATCCCAATTCTCTCAGCCTTCTCGCTGTAAGTTCCCTTCAGGGACTAGAAAGCTGCAATTAGGTTGCCCTGAAGCCTTCTCTGCTCCAGGCTGAACAATCCCAATTCTCTCAGCCTTCTCGCATAGGGAAAGTGCTCTGTCCTCTGATCAACTTGGTGGCTCTCCTCTGGACTCATCCAACAGGTCAATGTCCTTCCTGTGTTGTGGACAAGAAGTGTTTTGTTTGCTTTTGATGGCACTTTGCCTGTGGTGCCCAGATGGAGAATGGGTGGGTTAATCTCTAGTTTGCAATGTCATTTCTAGCATGTGCTGTCTCTGCAACTCTTCTGGACAGAAGAAATAAAAGAACTCCAAGATTTGCCAGAATTACGTGGAAATCTGGGAACATCAGTCATTTCTTAGGTTCTAAAGTGTCATTTTCCCCCACTGTTTTTTTCCAGGGAGTCTATTCAACAGCACAAATCCTCCTCACTTTTGATCCTCTAGGGAAGGACTGCTTAAGAGGTGAGCCCAGTGCTGCAACCTGCAGGTATTGAAGATTTGTTAATCATCTCAGGCCAGTTACCTCAGGAGGGATAACTGAAGGGATTAGCAAGATGGAGAAGAGGAAAAGTAGATGGTGGGCAAGAGGAAAAAAATGAGAAGTATCAGCAAGTAGTAGTAGAAATGTGCGGCAGTGCTGCTTTGCCCTCTATCCTCAGGGCACCCGGCTAGCTCGCGCAGGTAGCCGCTAAGAATGGGGGAGCCACCCAGTGACCCCAGCCGATGGGTCACTGAGCAGCGAGGGATAATGAAATCCTCTCAGCAGGATCTGTAGCGACGCGTCTAGGCAAAGGGTTGAGGGAAGAACTCAGTCCTGAGTCAGAGTGGAGGTCAACGGTTTATTGCCCCGAACCCTGCTCGGTCGGACTGAGCCGAATTACATGGGAGACAGCATCTTTTATAGGGGGGTGGAAACCGAGGGTAACAGCCAATCCGGATCGAGCAGGGAGGAGTAAAGGGTGGGATAACATTTGCATACAACCAATGGGAATACATACAAGGTAACTGACATATACAGTAACAAATGGGGTATCGAATATAACAGAACTTTCTGGATGTAAAGGCAGGGTTGGAAATGATTGACGTATAACAGGGGTATGGGTCTCGGGGATTGACAGGGAAGGCTCTGGAATAATAGGCGTGGTTTGGGTGATAGACAGGGGATGAGGGAAGGGTTTTGACTTTATTTGGGGTTGGGGTGGAGGAAGGCGGATAACCGGGTTGAACCTTTATTATAAACTCAGTGGGGGGAAACTTGGAATATACCAAATACGAACTTAACATGAAAATCCGCACTACCACAGAAATGTAGTAGAAATATAGTAGAAAAAGTCGGGGTTATCAGCATTTTTTCTGTTCATGCTACAGAAGATTTGCTCTTACCGTAAGTTGTATGTTGTTCCAAGGCTGCATGTGTATTCAAGGCATGTGCAGGTACTAATGCAGTTACTATTAGTTTTACACAAATGTATGTTAAAAAACAATTTTTGCAGTCTTGTAAACTTCTCATTATCAGTTGTATTAATCCCCAAACAAAGCTGAAACTGCTGTAGTTGCTGTTTATTGACCAGCTGAATAGCAGTTATCTCCAGCACAGAGTTTACTGACTTTTTTTTTTTGTGTGTGTGTAAATGCTAATAAAATTTGATAACATTTTACTTGTAGGGAGATTTTCATTTATGTTGAAAGACTGGTGCTAAGAATTAGCCAATTATATTACACAACTTTCCACTATAAATTCTAATTCTGCTTGAACAGAAGGATGCACTCTGAACCTAGTTTCCCCCACGGTATTCATTGTGAATCAAAAGTAACTGATTCTTGCATTTTCCTGATAAATGCTTCTATTGATTTTTCTACTGCTTAAGCTCCTGTTTTAAGGAAAACACTTGTTTAAATCAATCCCTACTCAGAAAAACATTTGAGAACAGGCTTAGTTGCAGGTCCTCCACAGGCCTGATGGGTGTTCTCCCTGCGCCATAAGAATGTTTCTATCATGAGGCTGTTTGGGTTAGGTCCATTAGTCATGGTCTCCCTCACCCTTCATCCACCAACCTCCTTGATCTCAAATGGTGATAAAATATTCCCTCCAGATAAATGGCTGTTCTAAGGTGGGTGAGCCCCTAAGTCCATTGGGAGATTGTTGCACAGAATGCCCCTTGAAAGCTTGAAACTGCTTCTTCTCCTTCTCACCTTTGCTCTGGGCTCCTTTGTCCTTGTGGGCTGCAGCTGTTCCAGCAGGTTCAGGATGGAAGTGGTCACTACATGTTACCTGAAATATAATCCCTAGATCCCTACTTAGGAAAAGTCCAAATGCTCAGTGCCTTAAAACATGCACATGTACCCTTATATCTGGGATTGGTCTGCCCTGTTTTCGATAATGTGACCAGCTGAGAAATGCAGGTGCAGAGTTTTAACCATGCTCACTGGAGGGCTCTGGAAGGTGTATTTGTAGTTAGGATACAGATTCAGGCACCAGTTGGCCGAGACCCACTCTGCCAGTGCAGGGTATTGCTAGGCTGAGAACTTATCTTACCTGGTAAACACGGAAACATTTAGAAAAATAACACATATTTTAGTGCAAGGATCTTTCATATGGAGCATCGCAGAATGTTCTTGAGGCTGAATGGAGTGGAAAAGAAACCAGTTCCACAGGCTGAGCCACATCCACAACGGCAGAGTGCTCGGCACAGCAAGCTTCTTCTCAGACCTTTAGGTGAAACTAAAATGTAACTAAAAAGAAGAAAAGAGTTCATTCTCGCATCCTTCTTCAACTGGATTATTCTAAAACATTTTCCTCCAGTCTGCTGGACAAAATGCCTGACCTTCTGTGAGGTTTTTCATACTTATGTGCATAACCACAGTGGAAAGCAAAAGTGTATGCCCTACATTCAGTCATGCGAGCATTAGCTACTCATCAAATAAATTTGACTTATACTGATCTTTTTACTGAAGACTTTGCATAGCTTTTTCAAAGTACTTATTTTTTTTTTTTCTGTTCCTTGTAATCTAGTACTGTATGAGACTTAATGTTTATGGTGACAGAAACTTCTATTTCTGTTGCTTATCCTCAGAAGATATTTTTTGCTGTCCTTCAAAATATAGGAATTGCCCCTACATGGTTACACCTGGCGTCAGGTTACTCTAGGTTTTGGAGACCCATGGGAGAGCTTCATCCTGATAAAACTTTCAGTCTTACCCCTAATGGTTTACTGAGCTAAAGATCAGGTATATGGTACTGAAAAAATTCTGATATAGTTCTATTTCTTCCTATAGTTGATATAATTCTAATTATTCTTCTTTGAGTCAAGTATGGGTGGTTCTTCTCTTCATATACTAATACAATTGCTTTGTAAGTTTGTAAAAGTATTTGCTGTTCCTGTGGCTTAAAGGGTCAGCTGTTTCTTGGGGTTGAAATGTAGTTTTGATGTAGCTTTCATGTGTACTACCAAATGTCAAGGATTGCTATAAGCTTGTTTTGTCACAGGCATGCAGTGAGGTACATTTTTTTGGAACAAGATAAAGATCCTAAGAACAGTTCATTTTCTGGAAAAATGTAAAAGGCTTGCTGACCTTTTGAAATTAAGTGTAACTGAACTCCAGTGTTTATTGATCTGCACAAAAAAGCCTCCCAAATACCACAAATTGCTTTGTGAAATACTCCTGCCTTCTGTCATGAGGTGAAGTATTGAGCACTAGAAAGTGTTTTGATTATGCATTTAAAAGTGGGAACTGTGTGAATATACATTTATATGGATTCTGTGGGTCATGATGAACTCTCAGAGTGCTAACGCCAGGCTGCAAACTTAATTTTGATTGCAGGGTCAGCCCTTGCCTTCCTCCTCTCTGTTTATTGCCAGTGTGGACTGTAATTTGAAGACACTGAAGGGCTGCCAGTAGGAGGCTGTCAAACTCAGAGTTGTTTCCGTGTATGTACAATGCTGAGCAAGATGAAGTAGGTGGTGTATCTTCTACATCAGTGCATTACATGACTGAGCCCTCAGAGATGTCTGACTCAAAGAAAATGAGTAACACCTCTATTTATGGTACACTGAAAAGGTGTAAGAGGTTGAATTTGGACTGTTTTTCTTCTTAAATAATTTTCAAGGTTTAGGGATTCATATTAAAGTCCAATATTTCTTGGCAGTTCACAATGAACTATAAAAGGAGTTTCTTGAGTTTTTAAAAGGTACCCTGAGAGGAAGAGCCACAGAACCCACAGTGGATCCTTGTAAAGTTGTTGGCCTCATGACTTCGTTAAGCTGTGTTCCTGATCCAAGTAGTTGGTAGCACTTTTCCCTGCATGTTTTGTTGCACATATCTTGAGGACATGTTTACTTTCTGCCAGCCTTCTGTGGAAAAGCCATTTTATTGCATGCTGCCAGAAGTCTTAAAACAAGTGACTGCCCTTCTCAGTTGTGCTTACATCTGTGCTGTATGACCTCTCCAAACAAGAGTGGATCACAGCTTATGGGTGATCCTACAGAGGAGGTAGGCAGTGTGTGTCATACTAACACAAAATATTCTTGGGTAGCGCTGAAGAGTTGCACACCCAGGCAGCCTCTGGGCATTTCTCTGTGTGGAGTAATTCCCTGCTGTGATGTGTTTGCAGCACTCCTCAAACACTTTGTGTGATATGCAAGAACAGGGCATGTACTGCATGAGCAGTTGTAACTTATGCCCAGTCAGTTCTTGAAGGAGTTTTCTTTGTCAGCACAATTTTATTGTGACTTTGAAGTTGCCTGTTATGGAATGCGATCACTATCTTAAATGTTTATGGAAACCTTCAAATGGGTCTGAGCTTCAATAAAAACACTGTAAGATGCCCTCAACAGAAAAAGCAGTACTTCTTTCCTTTTCCCTTACCAATTTTTTTATAGCTACATGATTTTATTTAGAAACCTTTATTAACACTGGTATTGGAAACACTTTCGGTTGAGATCACACCAGGTTTTTGGCGATAATTTCCAGCACTGGAAATTTAAAAGGCCACTGGGGTGCAGTTCAGCAGATAGAGGGCCAGTTCCATAGCCCTACACCACATAACCTCAGACAACCTCAGGCTTGCACAGAGATCCTAATCAATATATTTTGTAAATAAAAATTATATACCTATGTTGCAACCATCTTAGAATAAACTATTTCAGTTGCAAGGTACCTACAGCAGTCATCTAGTCCAAACGTCTGAGCAATTCAGGGCTGGCCAAGTTAAAGCACATTATTATGGGCATTTTCCAAGTGCCTTGTAAACACTGACAGGCTCGTGACGTCAACCACCTCTGTAGGAAGCCTGTTCCAGGGTTTGACCACCCTCTTGGTAAAGAAATGCTTGCTAATATCCACTCTAAACTTCCCCGGCACGGCTTTGAACCATTCCCACGTTTCCTATCACTGGATACCAGGGAGAAGAGCTCAGCACCTCCCTCTCCCCTTCCCCTCCTCAGGAAGCTGTGGAGAGCAGTGAGGTCACCCCTCAGACTCCTTTGCTCCAAACTAGACACGCCCAAAGCCCTCAGCTGCTCCTCATGGGCCATTCCTTCTGGTCCTGTCACTGGCTTTGTTGCTGTCCTCTGGATGCATGCAGGGACCTTCACATCCTTCTTAAATTGTGGGGCCCAGAACTGCCCAAGTATTCAAGGTGAGGCTGCACCATTGCTGAATTCAGTGGGACCATCACCCTTTTTGACCGGCTGATGATGCCCCTTTTGAGGCACCCCAGGCTGCAGTTTGCCCTCCCGGCTGCCAGGGCACACCCTGCAGACTCAGACTGAGCTGCTGCCGACCAGCAGCCCCCGGTGACCCGAGGCCAGCCAGGCGTAGCCCCGGTCAGTACAGCCCTCTGAGCTCTGCCCCTCAGCCGGTCCTTCACCCAGCGCGCCCTGAACCCGCCCATCCCACAGCGGGACAGCTTCTCCAGAAAGATGCTGTGAGGGGCAGGATCAAAAGCCTCCCTAGAATCCAGAAAAATTGCATCCACCATCTTCCCTTCATCCACTAAGCAGGTGACCTTTTCATAGAAGGGCATCAGACGAGTTAAATGAGACTTTCCTTTTGTGAACCTGTGTTAACTGTGCTGATGATTGCATTATTCTTCAAATGCCTTTAATAGTACCCAGTAGAATCTTCTCCAGAGTGTTTCTGGGTACTGAGACGAACAGGTCTGTAATTCCCTGGATCTCTCCTCACACCTTTTTTGTAGCCCGGGATAACACTGGCCAGCTTCAGTCAGCAGGGACCTTCCTAGATTCCCAAAACCTTTGGTACCTGATCAAGAGAGGTCCTGCCATAACTTCACTAGCTCCTCAGTGCTCTGGGATGAATTCCATCAGGCCCCAAGGACTTGTGAACATTCAGATGATACAGCTGGTCCCTTATAATTTCAGTGTCCACAAATGGAAAGTCTCTATTCCCACACTCATGGTCCTCCTGCTCAGGGAACCAGGCAGCCCAAGGCTTATCTCAACTTTCCAAATGTGTGTATCTGTAACTGCAGTGGAATATTCTAACCATGTTCTTGCTAAAAAGCAAAATCTTCATACATACATCCATGTATCTTGAGAACCCCTCTGTGTGGAATCTTTTACACATGAAAATCAGGCTCATACAAAGACTTGTGGGGTGTTATAGAACACTCCCTCACCATCTGCTTGACAGAGTTGAATTACAGAATCTTATCTTGTAATTTGGAAAGTGAAAAACCAGTCTCCTACTCTTATCTTAAGAAAAGTTTAAAAATTCATTATTTTCAGATAAATAGGATCACTCCTGTGAGTAATAAGCTAGAAAGGTGGGCTAGAGGCTATATTTCATCTGCAGTAATCTCAGTGACTAATACCGAAAATGATGGATAGTAATGAAAATATCTGCTTTGAGTTGTTTTTAAAATTGAACCAGCTAAACAGCCTGTCATCAATTTCCAGTCATTACTCTTTTCTAAGACAGAAATTTTAGAATTGTGTCGTGGCTACAGCCTTGGACTCTGTGCTGAGCATCATTTAATAAAAACTAGGTAAATTGAGCAAAAGTGGTATCATTAGCTAAAGTTTCTGCAAGAAGAAGAGATAAGGGCTACTGCAGACTTGAAATGTGGAATCTATCTTCAATAACAGGTTTGTTTTCCTGTTTGTTTGAATTAATAGTAAAATATGGAAGACTCTGAAAACTGTTTTTTAACAGTATTTCCTTTCTTGTACATGTCAAAATCTGTCCAAAATACTAGGATCGACGTCTCATTTTAATCAACTGTATTTCCTTGATTGTTATAAGTCATACTTGTTTTGTCCTTAGCTGTCATGTGATTCTTGAAGTCACCTTTTTTTAGTAATTTTTTGCCTTGGTATTTTGCAGTGCCTGGTAGCAGTTATGCCTGATTTTCCATGGGGAAGATTTATGAGTAAGTTGAGGTGAGATAGGTCCTAGGGAAAATAGTATGTGCTCAGAACCAATGTTAGAAAAGTCCGTTTCCTTTTGGAAGTGGAATTTAGGTGAGTTTTTTATTTTTATTTATTTATTTTTTATTTATTTATTTTAAATTACTGATGTGCCAGCACTTGTTCCATGATTGAGAAAATCAGTGGATGCTTGACTGACCAGTGTGAGCAGGTTTCATGCTTAAAGATTAGCATGGATGAACCATAAATGCCATTTACTTGCTTTTCACACGTGTATTTTTTTCTTGGACAGTCAAGCAATCCAATGAATAGCAAAGAAATGCCCTTTGAGGTTTGAGCAGCCCTGCCCTTTCAGCACTTTTCGATACACATGTGGGTAACCTTTCTCCACAGATCCATTTGCTCAGAAGAGCTATCAGGATAACCTTTTCTTCCACAGATCTGTCTGCTCAGGAGAACTATCAGCATAACCTTTTCTTCCTTGCAAAGAGTGAGTTTGATGTCTGTTTAACTCAGGAAGACCTGCTTTTCCCTGCACCAACAGTGTTATCCAGGGAGGCTGTTTAAAGTGGTAAACCTTTCCATGCAGCAGGCAGAGCTCAGAATGAGGGGATGAGCCACAAGAATGGGATTCAGATGACGTGTATGGCAATTCTGACTCTCCTATGTGACCTTAAGCAAATTGTTTCTTCTTTTGCGCTTTAATTTTCTCTGAGCCGCAGGCAGATTGTTTCTTGTTCAGAGGCACTTAGCACCACAGGTCCAGCTTTATTTGTGCTTTCATCCTTTATGCAAAGCCTCTACATGGGCCATGGGAAGCTCATATAACTCATTGGGTGAGCTAACCTGCAGCTCCTGAGCTGTTTCTGTCAAGCCAGGGCAGCTCTATGTGGTTAAACACTGTATGCCTGCAGGGTTTCAGGTTTGATCCAAACCTCTACGGGTCTCTTTTCACTCATTCCAGTGAGCTTTGGAGCAGGAATTTAATGCTTCGTGGGATGTTTGCAGTGTGGGAAGCACACAGTCATTCCTGGTGTTTCAGTACAGTTTTAAGCTCCTGACTAATTCCTATTTATAGGTTTTGCATTCTAATGATTTATAAATTTGTAAAATGAAGGTAGAATTATTTAGGATTCCTGGGGAATGCAGTTCTAGGCACACCTGGTCTAATTAGAGGTTTAATTTCTCTCCTGAGTTAAAGTCTAAATCCTTTTAACTCTCCAGAGAGACAGAGAATAAAAATGGTTGTGAAGTATTGAGCAGAGCCAATTACAGAAAGAAAAGGGTATTGTTGTATGGCCATAAAACCTGCAAAGCACTGCAACAGCTACAGAATAAGATGGCTCACAAGTTTCCTATCAATCTATCTCCACAGCAGGCTTGTTAGCGCAAGAGAAGCAATTTGGAGGCATGGATCTTCCCAGATGTGGCTGCAGATTGATACCTTTAGCATGTGAATGGTTTTCTTTTCCTGTTGCTGCAGAGGTGTCCCAGTTTCCTCTCCCTCTGAGTGTTCCTACTGCAGCTTCTGACTGTGATTACTGTATTAGTGGTCCCACAGAGTTTAGGAACCTCCCTTGCAGCTCAAAGCTCATTGTATGGAAAGATGGTAGGAACAAGACCAAGTGTAAGTTGGAATTTATATGCTTGACATTTGATTTAGGATAAATTCAGGTCCTTGAATATTAAAATATGACCTGAAGAGTTTTGTTTAGATAGTGTTTAGACCCTAGAGGTTTCTAATTTATGCGGGGGCATCTTTGCTTGACTGAAGTCCCCCGAGTGCCTTCACTCTGCACATGTTAGGGATTATCGTTTTCTTGGCAAGTGAAGCACGTCAGGTATTAAATGATGTCTGAACTCTGCAGGCACAGGAATGAAAGTTCTCTTTTGCCTCTGGCTTGTGGGCTGCTTGATTTTGCAAATGCTCATGGAGCTAATCTGTGGTAGGAGATACCCTACAAAATAAAGTTTTGTGTGACTGATTTCTTTTTAATTACACTTAGAGAAGGGGTAATGTTGCTGCTTAACGTGGTACGTAAGCTTTAAAGTTCTGTCTGGACTGTCTGTGTTTGTGGTTTAGTGGTTAAGATATGTAGCTGGGAGGAGGCAGACTTCAGTTCCAGTCTTTATTTTCTGCTTGTGTTTTAGTAAGGGTTGAATCCAAAATACGGACTTGGTTTGTCTGAAAAATCAACTTGAAAAAAAGAATCCACTCAGCTGTAAGAATAAAATAGGGAGTAAATAATGATAAAAATGCAATTGAAAAACAGTTCTACTAACTTCTGGGCTCAGGAACAGAAAGCTGTAAGAAACATTGCAGTCAATCTCTATTGTATATTTGAATTAGGCTCTCAGCCAATAGCACTTACTAGTTTTCTTAATCTTTCTCCTAATGTTTCTCTTACAACATCAAGGTTGAACTAAAAATTCTATCAACAGAAAAATATTCAAATAGAGAAGCATAAAAATGTGTGAAGGGAGGATAATACGTTAAGTCTGTTCTAAGTAAACATCTTTCCCCAGATGTGGAAAGAAAGTGGACAATCATCAGCTCATCAGCTCATGATCCATGTTTGGATAAAATTTTTCATGGCAAATATATACTTTAAAATGGAGAGAGAAACACATAAACATCTGCAGCTGTTGCTATGCTGTCTTCTTCAGAGTACTTGGCTTTTGTGGGCAGTGTGCATTTTCTCAGGTGATAATTACAGATCTCTTCAGTACATCTTTGGTAAAAAGGCAGCTAAACGATGTTTTTTTCCCCCCACAGGTTATTTTGCTCTTGATTTGTATTGATTTATTTCTTAAGAATACTTGTGCTCTCACTGTAAGTGCTCTGTCCTGGTTTGACAGGAAGGGAGTTTTTTAAGAAAGGTATAGTCAAACCAATCATGGGTCAGAAGGGAGTATTGACATCTGGTGTGGCCACTGAGGAGATTTGTCACCTCTGAGAACATGGGGAGATAAAGGAGAGACTCACAGAGGAACTTCCTTTTGTGTTCCGGTCAGTGAAAGGAGCAGATCTCCTCCCTCGCCCAGCCTGTGCCTGTGCCTGGGCCTGGGCCTGGGCCTGGGCCTGGGTGGGGGAGGGGCAGCCATGCGGCCTGAAGCCATGCGGCCTGAGGATGAGAGGTAGGCCGGAGCCCGGAGAGAGAGAGAGGGTGGAACGGAATGGACTGAGTCAGCTTCTGCAGGATGGAAGGGTGGAGAGACGAGGAGATGGTTTCTACCCACCCCCCCC
>WEIT01035568.1:117599-150678 GCA_013389985.1 Dryoscopus gambensis
AAAAAGGAGCTTCTGGTACTTGGTAAAGCGTCATTGAATCCTGAGGGCAGTCTCAATCCATGGATGGTGGTGAGAGCACCAGACATGGAAGGACACTATGGTTTGCAAGAGAGACTCCTCTCTTCTTTGATGGACTGAGAATTGATTATATGAGTATTGTTAACCGATCAGGAAATCCAAGGTTTTGTCTGATTGTGGGAAGGGTGGAAGTTGGGAGGAGGAGGAATGTTTCGGAGAGTTTTCATGTTCCCTGTGTGTTTCTTTCCTTTAATGTGAATTAATAAAATTTTTTTCTTCTTATTCCTAAGTCTGAGCCTGCTCTGCTCTGTTCCTAATCACATCTCACAACCATTATTAGTAAAAAATATATTTTCATGGGGCACTGGCATTGTGTCCAGTGTCTAACCATGACATGCTCAGATTATGAGAGGGGAGGATAGCGAATTAGGAGCCTCATAGAAGGACCTGTATGCACACATAACTGGCCCTATAAATGGATTTTCTGCGGAGTGTTTACAAAAAGCTCATTAGTTACTCATGACATTTTGGTGTGATGCTTCCTCAAAAGGATGAAAAATTAGACCTTGTCTCCCAAAATCCATAGGAAAGTGCTAAATGTGACAGTAATTGCCTTGTCAAATAGTCGAGAAGAACGAGACATCAGGTGAACAGCTTTTCATTGTTTTATCTATATCGTTGTACTGTTGTATACACTTAATGCCTTTCTGTCTTGAGTAGTTTTATTTTGATGATTTGGACTTGCAACTCATTTGTTTCTTTTGAGAATTTGGCCTTTCTAATTCTGACTCCTTCCAGCATATTTTGTACCATGCCTAAAGAACAATAGTAAAACCTTACTGCTTTATTTCACTTTAGTTTTTGAATTACTTTCATTATTTTTTCTTCCTGATTTTTATAATTATTATTTTTATTGAAAGGAAGTGCAATGGTACCAGCAACCCAGGGTTTGTCAAGGGGCAGTAAGTTGGTGATTCTTTTTGTTTTCTCCCTCTGAAGTTATTTAGATTTGCTGTTTGCAGAGGCACAGCAGAGTTTTAGATAAACAGCAAATTTTTTGACTGGCCTGTCTTGAGCCAGATATTTCAAAGCTCTCCATGCTGAATGGATTTGGATGTGCTTTCATCCTTAAAGGTCTTTCCCTGGTTGTATTTCTTCACTTGGTGTTTGTTTTTATTGTTGCTCACTGCTCTCCCCTATCCCCCTTTATAATGTCTTGGGTATCTGTATTATTCCTGTTGAGGGAAAACTGGCTGAGGTGATTATCTGCTGAGTTTTCAAATCTGAATATGGAATAAGCATTGGTGCAAGTTTTCTCTTTTCCAGTAGTTATCCTCACTGCTGACCTCCAGGCAATTTCTTCTATTATCCTGCTCTTTATAGATCACCATTAACTTAGAGCCTTAAATAGGGTAAACAAAATCTGTTTTGGTCAATGGATTAGGAGCCAACATTTTGTTTGTATCTGTTTATCCTGAAGATATATATATATAAAAATGTATATATACATATGTATGCAGTGTATATATAGACACAAATTTTTTTGGGGGGGACAAAGTTTTTGCGGGGCCTGTTGCAATAGGAGAAGGGGTAATGGTTTTAAACTAAAAGAGGGTTGATTTAGGTTAGATGTAAAGAAATTTTTTTGTGATGAGTAGGGTGGTGAAACACTGGAACAGGTTGCCCAGAGAGGTGGTAGATGCCACATCCATGGCTCAAAACATTCAAAGTCAAGTTACATGGGTTTCTGAGCAATCTGATCTGGTTGAAGATATTCTTGCTCACTGCAGGGGTGTTGGACTAAATGGCCCTTAATGCTCCTTCCAACCCAAACTATTCTATAATTTTATGATATATATATAGAAAAGATGTCTCTCAAACACTGCTACAAACCAGTTTGACTGCCTTTTTCCGGCCAGGACAGAGTGTCTGCTGTGAGGTTCCCTGGCGATTCAGGGTAAGGCCAGATTTAAGCATAACAGGTGGGACCTCTCGTGTGCAACATCTGGAGACGATCACTAGATGGCAACGTTACACAGCCAAAAGGGCCGTCTTGTAGCAAGTTTTTTATTTATTTCTTATACTCAGTAGATGAAATGGTCTTTTTCGTTCAGATTATATAGCCAGGGTAAAGAGTTTAATGAGCCTGTAGAATGAAATAAGTTATCATTGCAGATTACACAGCCTCTCAGAAAATAAATAACTATTTAGAGAGCTCTTGTTAATTGCTCTCAGGTTGTCTAAGGACAGATGCTGCTATACGCACTGTTCCTTAGGGTAGTGGCTTGAATTTTGGATAAAGATCCTTAAATCATAAAAGCCCAAACTGAAGGATTGTTACTGCTTTGTTTCTTCATGAAAATATGCTTTTGAAGCTGTAATGATCTCTTGACAGCCCTAAGCTTAGGCTGAGACATTGACCTTTTGCACTGCTGCAGTTTTGCCCATTCTGTGGTTGATGGATGATTTTTCACGTGACTGTTTTAGAGCTGCGTGAAGCTGTGGTCTACGTTCTGTGCAGGTAAACAAATAAAGCATGAGCAGCATGCACCGCAGGCTGATACTCAAACTCTGACCTGATAATGTGATACAATGCATGTGCCAGAACGCGTACACGTTGTCTTACAGCACAGGTCTTGTGCTGAGAGCAGGCAAAGCAAAGAGTTTCCTGAAAGTTGTGAGATGGGGAGGTGGGAGGCTAGGCATGCACTGACATCTCTTTGTTGTGAAGTTCTGGGTGCTTTTGGTCAGAGGTACTGGTGCGCATCGTAAGTTACACCAAAAAGGCCAAAAGTCTGGCCGTAAAATTTCTTCAGCTTCTACCAAAGCAGTTTCCAGAGATGAGGATATAGAATATCTTTGGAGTGCATAGATATAATGTTAGAGAGGTAGAGTTCAGAAATCACTAGTGAAGTCAGGAAATACTATTTCTTAATTAAAACATATCAAAATGATATTCATCACTTGTGGGTTAAAGAAATATGTTCCTTTAAATACAATATTAACATCGAAAGTTAACCAGAATGACAAACTTCACTTATGGCAGTAGAGAAACAATTTTCTGCTGATAGAGTAGCAGATGAATATTATAAAATAGTAGCTTTCTTGAGGACAGAGACTCCAGATTCACCATTTCAGACAAGAATTTCTTTTGCATATTGGAGATTGCAGACTGGGGAAAAACTATATATCTATATATCTATATATCTATATATCTATATATCTATATATCTATATATCTATANNNTATATATCTATATATTTATATATCTATATATCTATATATCTACATATCAGTGTGTATGTAGCCATAACATCCTAGTATCAAAAGTAAGCGTAGGATGTTTCTGTTAAGCTATTCCCACTGAAGACATGGAAGAGTTAATATGAATTAATGCTCTGGAGAAGTTAATCTCTGATCCTGAGATATCTCTATATCTTCTCTCTCTCTCTCTCTGTCTCTCTCTCTGTCTCTGTCTCTCTCTCTCTCTCTCTATATATATAATATCTATATCTGATAGTNATGTTCCTTTAAATACAATATTAACATCGAAAGTTAACCAGAATGACAAACTTCACTTATGGCAGTAGAGAAACAATTTTCTGCTGATAGAGTAGCAGATGAATATTATAAAATAGTAGCTTTCTTGAGGACAGAGACTCCAGATTCACCATTTCAGACAAGAATTTCTTTTGCATATTGGAGATTGCAGACTGGGGAAAAACTATATATCTATATATCTATATATCTATATATCTATATATCTATATATCTATATATCTATATATCTATATATCTATATATCTATATACANCTATATATCTATATATCTACATATCAGTGTGTATGTAGCCATAACATCCTAGTATCAAAAGTAAGCGTAGGATGTTTCTGTTAAGCTATTCCCACTGAAGACATGGAAGAGTTAATATGAATTAATGCTCTGGAGAAGTTAATCTCTGATCCTGAGATATCTCTATATCTTCTCTCTGTCTCTGTCTCTGTCTCTGTCTCTGTCTCTCTCTCTCTCTCTCTCTCTATATATATATATATATAATATCTATATCTGATAGTTCTGGTCACCCTGTGTTCAAGGAAAATAAAGTTGGAGTAGGACAGGTGCTAGCACAGCCCCAGGTCTATTGAGCCATAATGTACAAGAAGAGACTTCAACAAATTTTCTTGTTTGACTAGCAAAATGAAGGTTGAGAGGCTGTTTAGGGGTGACAATGACAAGGGAAGAAGAGAAGGGAAAAGCTAAAGAATCATGGTGGCAAAAGAGCAAGTAGATGTACATTAGGTATCAATTCTAGACAGAACATATGCCTTGCCATCAGAACAGAAATGTCTATGTGAATTTATGACAGACACAGTATGGGCAAGATAAACCTAACTGATGCTTTTCTTAAATGAATTTTGTGGCTTGGTTGACTGTAGGAGGACTTATCTCCTCAGCTCTTTTCATTCCTTGAACACACATACAAGTGAAATATTTGATGCCCCTAGTGAATAATCATGCAACAGTGGACTCTAAGCCACCTTCTTTGGGAAGGGCTGTGTGCTGAATAGCTCAAGGATGTGCCTGAGACACCCACTGTTTTCCGGACTACTGTGGGAGTATTTACTTGTAGCAGTAGTCTGAGTCTTGATGTGGGGATTTCAAAAGCTGAACTGCTCCTCTGCTGCTATTGGAATGGACTTAATTTTTCCTCTTATTTCTGCCAAGCTGAAGATCTTTTGTCAGCAGTAAAAGCTGCCTTTTTTTTTTTTTTTTTAAATGAAGATGAAAAGGGCAAGATTTTAAATCTCCATTCACTTTTGTTCTGTTTCCTTGCTGCTCCCATGGTCTGCGGCAGATAGAAACTGATCTGAAATGTATAGGAGGGAATGTAGAACACCAAGATGTGATACTTCCCTCAGGTCTTCAGATGTGTGTTGCCATGTGTTTTCTCACCTGTACAGCTGCAGTGACAATATTTGGTCTTGTCCACAGTCTGTATAGCACAAGATGATAATCACAGAATCACAGAATTGGTGGGGTTGGAAGTGGTCTGTCAAATGGCTGCTGTGGTGTTACCTTTCCAATGCTCTGATCCTGAACACCACAGCAAGGAGAGATTCCAGGGAGATCAGCCAGCTGATCTGTCCCTTCTTGTCCCATTGGGGTGAAGGGTGGAAGGAGAAGGGGACACATGTTAATATATTCACAAGGGGGCGTATGTTAATATATTCACATATTTTTAATATAACTAACATAGGCACTGGAAATTCCAGGCTTGTTGGAACATTAATTGAGCTTCTTTCTTCTTTCCTTTCACAGGAATATTTGCAAAGCACACAATTTTGCAAAGACATCCACAAGGAGGAGCCCAGTACTTGCCAAGGACGGATGTACCTCTGTCCTGTTTTTTGCTGCCGCATCCACTGAGGGTAGCCTTGTCTTGAAGCATAATTAGTTCTGAGGCAGAATTTTATCAGCATAGTCTTTGGGGAGTGGTAGCATGTAAACACTTATTAAAATGTTATTTTGGGGTCATAATTCTGTCGTGAGCCAAACTTGACAGATGCAGATAGAAGAAGGGGTTATCGCTCCACAGGGACCATTTGTGTTTCCTTCTGATGATTTACATCAAATGGTGCATTTCCCTTCAGTCTGTGGGATCATACAAGCATAAAGAACATTTTCATATTTAGAGCAAGAAAGCACATAGCCTTTTACACTGGAAGGATGTGGACAGTATTGATTTTTATATATAAATTTTTCCTTCTAGTAGCTTCAGAAACAAGAGTAATGGGCATTTATTGACAGGGACATCAGGCCTGCTTTTTTTCTTTTTTATCCCTTCCTTCCTGGAAACTGCCACTCAGCTTCTTGTTAGTTAAGGTATTAGGAGGGGCAAAAGAAATGTGTTTTCAGCTCTGTGATCTTCCATAGACTTGCTGTGTGGATGGATTTGTTCATCTTTGTGTCTTTGTTTTCTTTGGGAGAATCATAGAATGGTTTGGGTTGGAAGGAACCTTAAAGATCATCTAGTTCCAACTCTCCTGCCATTGGCAGCAACACCTTCTGGTGAACCAGGCTGCTTAAAGCTCCATCCAACCCAGCCATGAACACTTCCAGGGATGGGGTGTTCACTCCCCTGGGCAATCTGTTGCAGTGCCTCACCACCCTCACAGCAGAGAGTTTTTTCACCTCTTTCACTTTAATGACATTCTCCCATGTCTTATCACTACATGCCCTTTTAAAATGTCCATCACTAGTTTTCTTGTAGGATTCCTTTAGGAACTGGAAGATGCTACAAGGTCTTCCCAGAGCCTTCTCTTCTCCGAGGTCAACAGCCTCAACTCTCTCAGCTTGTCTTCAGGAGCGGTGTTCCAGCCCTCTGATCATCTTCACAGCCTTTGGACTCACTCCAGCAGGTCAAGTCCTTCTTTTGTTGGGGGCCCCAGAACTGGATGCAGCTCTCCAGGTGGGGTGTCACCAGAGTGGAGTAGGAGGGCAGAATCACCCCCCCTGGACCTGCTGTCCACACTGCTTTGGATGCAGCCCAGGATTCCATTGGCTTTCTAGGCTGCAAGTGACTGCTGGCTCATGTCAAGCTTCTTGTCCAACAGCACCCCTGAGTCCTCCTCCTCAGAGCTGCACTCAGTCCATTCTCTACCCAGCCTGTATTTGTGCTTGGGATTGCCTTGACCCAGGGGCAGGACCTTGAACTTGCTCTTGTTGAACTTCATGAAGTTTTCACAGGTCCACTTCTCAAGCCTGTCAAGGTCTCTCTGGAAGGAGCACAGTTCTCATTGCTTTCTGTTGTGAAGATTACTCCTTTCTGTGGTAAGGCCTCAGATACTGTCTCACATGAGAGGGTATGGTTACATAGCGGCTGCCTAAGAGAATGTCCCAGGATGCCTTAACCTTGTTTCAATTTTCTAGTAGGGAGTGGTTCTGCGTAGATTATAGCCACAAACCTACTAGTGAAGGCATATGGGGCTTTGGGGCTCTCTGCCACTGACTGATGGATGCAGGCCCCTTCCTAGTGAGGGGAATATTGTGTCTCGCTGTCCTATTGTCTTCTGCAGTGTGTGCTTCCTTGAGCAGTAATGCATGGGAAGGTGGCAGGATTACAGACATCTAACTTCGTGCCTACTCCTTTCCAGTTCATCTGTTCTTGTGGCATGGTTGGCAAAATTTCCCCAGACTTCAGTGGGACTAGGAGCAGGCATTTAGAGCATATTAAAATGTTTTTTTTTTTTTTTTTTTTCAAATGAATTGCATTTGAAACGTGAGTAGGAATTCAAGTGCAACCTTCTAAAATCACCTACCATTACCTTTGCTAGCTGAATGCACAAGTACACTTCAAAAGCAGGATACCAACATGGTCTTAAATTCTTATTTTTATCTTGCTGTTGCACATTGCTGAATCAAATGCCCCAAGGTAGTTGACTTCACTTAGAAGCCTAATTCTCATCTCACCTCGCAGAATTTTTATTCTGGGGCAGCCCCAGTACCCACATTTGGATCTTGCCTATGTAGTTTTTCCAGCAATGTGCCTACCCTGCTAACAGTGATGCTTCTCCTAGTTTAGATGGCTGAACTAGCTTCAGGAAATCATAACATTCAGAGGACCTGCCGATACCTGTTGTCATTTCTGGACACAGGTATCTGCCTCCAAGGGAAGGATATGAAACTCTTCTCTGTGAAGTGTGCGCAAACAGCACCTAACACTTTCATTTATACTTACTGAAAGCTGTTATGTTCCGTGGTGCTCATTAGCAGTGAAATTTATAACATCATCTGATTGTCCCAGCATGATCTGGGGCTTCAGTGATTGATTAAATGCAGAGGCAAATTGGAGGCATTAAATTAGTTGCAGAAGTGATTTCTTGCAAGTGGACTGTGGAAAGTAGTACTGGTTGCTATTGCACACCAAGCCACAGGGGTCTTTGTCCTTTACTTCTGTGGAGGCTTAAATGTACTGTGACATTTTGTTTCCTCCATGCCTCTGTAATGAAGAGGGATTAGGGTCATGGAAAGGAGCAGCATGAGGGTACATGTCAAGAGATTTGTGTTGTGGCTTGGCTGTTTCAGTTGGACTCCCTGCTCATGTGGAGGTAAGCATCTTTGCCTCTACTCTCCATCTACAGAATTAAGCTAATGTGACTCTGCAGCTGCCTGGGGACATCAAGAGGCTCGATGTTAAAAGCTGATAATGACCACCAGCAAGTGAGCCTCTGGAGGCGGATTATACTAAACAGATTTTTCAGTTTAGGAGAAGAAAACACAACCCTTTCTGTTCTTCAAAAGAGGTAGGACTTGGGAGCTGGTGGCTCAGGGTTATAGAGATTTTTGAGTGTCTAAGAAATGCAAAGCTGGATTGGAAGGCTCTCCACCTTTGCCCACCCAGAATGAAGAGTGCTTGGAAGCCCAGGAATAGAGTGCAGGGACATCTGTAAGGGTTTGAGAGGAAGGAAGGTGACGGATTTTGCATCAAAAATTTACAGAAATGGCTGGCCTTGGATTTCTCTGTGAGAGAGTAGCCTACTTTGTGTTTCTTGAATGTAGGGAAAGGACATTCCTGTTTCCTCTTAGCATAACCTTGCTAAAGGTTACAAAACCTAATTCTTTCTCAGGCTGATTGACCTGCTGAAGCAGGTCTCCAAACCTCAACCACTTGCAACCTTTCCTGTCACAAAAGCCATGCTGGTATGTTGCAGTGCATGTGGCAGTGGCTGCAGCACCCACACCAACAAACTCCTGGTGGATGAGCACCTAGGGCACTGGAATCTAACATCTGGTCATGGTGAGTTCCCGTGCTCCCCCAGGAACTGCTTTTTGCATATTGTTCTGTTATAGGTTCAAGATTCCCCCACCCAGTTTTATGTATACCTTTATGTTTATGCATATCCTTTATGGAATATGTATGATTCTGGAAAGTTCTGTTACATTCAGTACCCCATTTGTTCATTCAAATAGAACCCTCCCCTGAGTTTGTCCTGTTGGATGTTCCCCCTGTCACTTCACAATTTACAGAACTCCATTGGTTGTAACCCTTTATCCTGCCCCTTTGGCTCCCAGACAAAAGGAGCTTCATTCCCCGGCTGTTGCTCTTTTCTGCTTTGTTGTATTGAAGTGTGGAAGTTGCAGAGAGGCCCTCTCTGTTCCTTTGCCTTTACCAGCGCTACTTTTACATCAGCCTGCAGTTTGCTCCTTGTGAGAGGGCCAGCACCTGTTCTGTTATTTTATAACAGATCTGCGTCAGCCACTGCTGCAACAAAGTCCCACCTCGGGACACCTTTGGCTGTAGACGCCGTGCAGACTCCGGACAATCTGCTACCAGCATCACTGGTATTTGTTAAGTAATCCTCGTTCTGACAGTGCTGTATAAAACCAGAGACTGTTCTTGTGCAGAAGCTGAGGGAGTGGTTGACATCAATAATTGAAGCATTTAAAATTAACCACGAAGATTAAATGTTGTATTAGTGATTCAGAGATCCCTGTCTAATAACTAAACGAAACAGAAAAGAAATCACCCAGAGCCTACTCTAGCTCTTTTAAGGGTAAATAAAGGACTTCTGTTGTGGAGTTTTCACTGGTGTCAGTTTTTCCTGGGGCACTGTTACCTGGTGAGGGAAAGGGATCCCCCCATCCTCCTCTGTGGTGTGCAACCAGATGAGCAGTGATGCTAAGCATAGTGTTTGTGCCATGCTTTAATACCTGGAAGCCTGTTGTGGCAATAAATTTAACTTCCCTCTTCACTGTCCCTTCCCCTGGTCTCTCACTTTCACCAGAGCTGGTATTACTTTCAAGGCTTGATTCTGCTTTGCTGTAGCATATGCAGCACCTGTCAGCCATGTGCGGAGAGTGCAGGGGACCAGCTCCTCTGGATCTGAGGATTTTTGAGCAATTTGAAGTGCTTATGCTCCTTGCAAGTACAATCCACTTTGTTTCCCTCACAAAAAACTCAACAGAGTAAGATAGCATCTTGTAGCATTCTTGTCATGTTTCCTTAGCGACATCCCTGCCATCTTGTCCACGTGAATAACAAAGCCAGATCTGCAGTTTTGTCTTGAGAGGTAATAAAAATGAACTCCAGCTGCCTTTGTTCTAGTGTATATAAATTGTTAGCCCTACCGTATGCTCCAAACTCAGAATTAGTTTTCTGTTTTCTGGCTATTGGTGGTGCTGATGTACGGGGGAAATGCTGTAGTCTGCATTTTGCAAGCAATGTTGAGAGTGTGAAGCAAAAACTAATACAAATATGGCTATTAAAGTAGATAATAAATTAGGCAATGCTGACATGGATGTGATAAGATACAAATAGGTAACATCGAGTTGTTGTGCTTACTAGGGCAGTTTCTCCAGAGGCATAATCAAGTAGTGATTCTTATGTTTTTTCACCTGTCTTCCCTCCCTCCTGTATATTTTTCTGTCTTTTCTCCAACTTAAATTTTTTGCATGCATCTTCCTGACATGTCAGCCTTGAAGTCTAAACACCAGCTTTTTGAGGGGGGATTATTTCTTTAGAAAGAAGGACTCACAGTAGAAATTGGACATAACTTACTGTTTTCTGAGGCAAATGGCACAGACCCAAAATAACCTTGCTGACTTACGCATGCCAAGGACATACTGCTGAAAGTCCCATCTCCAGTTTTTGAAAGTAGAGGCTACTTCTGCAGACACTCTCCCCTGGGGGGCATTTGACATGAAGCATGTTAGTGGGCTGTGAGATTTTGGCAACTGAAGTACATTTGGGAGCGGTTTGTTTGAAACCTCTGTGTTTATTTTGAAGGAATTTTTGAAGATGTGCTTTTTTCCCATTTGGGAAGGGAGATGGGACAGAGGGCTCAGGTCAGGCTCAGCTACCTACGGCCAGCTCACCCCTGCCGATCTGCAGCTGCCGTGTGCTTGGAAGGAAGTGCTGTAACCCTTGGTGCTACGAGATAAAAGTGGTGTTGTACTTCAGTTTGATTACCCTTTCCTGAGTTCATAAGGCTCCTATCATTTATTGCTTGGTGTGAGTGTTAGGGTTTTAGTGTAGTGAAGGTCACCCATCTGTGACTTTGCCTTTGCTACCTGTGACACCCCCTTTCCCCATCTCGCTTTTAAATTAAAAAAGAAAGGTCACAATTTGGAGCCTGATAATTTTTTTTAAATGAAGAGAAGTCATGTCTTTCCTCTAAGGAATGACCTGGAAAATTAACATTTTATGGTGTGCCAAATTAGTTCTTTTGAAACTGCAAGGTGAGAAAGGTTGTTAAGTCAGACACTCACAGAGGATTTCTTCAGCTCAGTGAAATACCTGCATGGCCAGCAACAACCTATTCCCCCTACAAGTAGCTCTGAAGACAAGATCAACATTTTGGTTGTATTGATCAATTCTCCCCACTCACAAGGCTTATTCAGGACTGATTTTAAAACCCTGAATGCCAGCAGTAAAGTAAAGCCTTGGAATGTTTGAATGAACTACTAGTGAAAGAAAGATTGAGCACTGCGTGTGAAGGCTCTGAGACCAAATTTAGCCTTGATGTTACTATTCTGGAATTTTGTTCCCAGTTAGGATGATCTGGTGTATGTCTGCAATATCTGTGTATGATTTTTTTTCATGTAGTCTTTTCTAAATTGGAGATACACATTCACTAAATGTTTACACCAGCTCAGCTGTAAGGAAGGTTTGGGACCTGAATCTTTCATGTTGATAAAATCCATCCAGGGGGTCAGCAGTTCTTTCGTTTGTTATGCATGGCTCTTACCCAGGAACCACAAGCAGGAAATAATAAAAAAGAGGTAACTTTTTCAGTTGTGTCGAGCTCTCTGAACATCCTCCTGACTAATTACAGTTGGTATGTTAGAAAAACACAAGCTGCTTTTAGGAGTTTTTGTATTCTAAGGAGGGAGATGGGAGAGAAACTAGAGCAAGGTGCCAAAACATTTTCTACTGAGATTACCATCACCTCGGCCACTCTTTGTCTGATTAATGATTTAAATATGTAAAAAAAATAGAACGTTCTTCACAAGAACTATAGTTTGTATTAAACAGATCAGTAGGCAAGGCAGCTGCCTAGGACCACAGTTCAATTAATGACTTTGTATGAGGATTTGCCACACCCTGGTCTTCAAGTGCTGTTATAATTTCACGTATTTTAGAAGACAAGATGCTGTGCTGAATAAGTTTGTTCTGCTTCATTTTTTTACCTGTTAAGAGAAACCTTTCATGCTGAGTAAAAAAATAGATTGTTTGATAAGCATGCCATCTTTCAGTGCCCTTACGCTTCAGCAAGGAATTGGAGCTACTAAGTGCTTGGCAGTGATGGGGCCCCTCAGCTTCTATGTTGCCTGATTTGGGAGATTTATATTCAGTCATTTGAAATCCCACAATGATGAAACTTAATATCCAGGTTGTCAGGCTAAATGCATGACATTTTTTTTAATATAAAATGTTTCCGATCTGTTGAGCTGGTTGTGGAGTTATAAAGTGACAGAGGACTGCTAATTTTTTTAAACCTTAATTTGTTTAAATGCTGAGCCTAAGCCTGGAATCAGCTTAATGCTTAAAGTTAACATGTACAAATGGTTATTTGGCTTCTGAAGGTACCATGCCAGATGGTTTGGCCAGGTAAGGCTCCTAGCCTCATAATAAAGCTGTTGAATGAAGTGACCTGGCTTTCCACATCTGTGGAGTGTCACAGACTTGAGCAAGAGCTGGGTGGGTGTCTTGAGCAGCACAAGCCTGGTGTGGTGATGGGGGGCAAGGGTGGGAGGCACAGAGCTGTGGGATGGCTGCAAGCAGAGCCCAGGCCCTGCTGGGGTACCTGGGGCTACCTCGCTGTGCAGCAGCAATTCCAACTTCACATTCCCATGTCTGGCAGTGGGCACTGCAAAGGAGAAAGCAGCCTCCCTGGGGAGATGTTTCAAAAGCTGTCTGCTTTAGATAGGAGCTTAACCAGTGTATTCTAAATGTCAGTTAAAGCATGTGATATAGTCTTGCTGGGGAAGAGTGCTTTTTAGGACCTCTCCATCCAAATTCAGCCTGGTACTAATGAAACATTTGTATGTGCTGTATACAAGTGTGGTGCTTGGATTTTGGAAGTATTCCTGGCTCTCTCAGAAATGCTGGAGAAAGACCATGGGGTTTGTCACTGTTTAGGGTAGTAACTGGGTTTTCTCCCAGTCCTGGGGGTATGGTATCACTGTAACAAGGGATGTTTCTTAGAGAGCATACAGCACATAAATTCACAGGGACATCCCTGAACGGCTTGTCGTCACTTTTGGTCCCAGACACTCAACAGGATCCTCAGCCCTGAATTTTGAACCTGGCCATCCCATGGTATACAGCGTGCCTGTAGGTGTTAAACTGCGGAGGAACATATGCATAAATAATTCCTTTTTTTTTCATTAAAGGCAATCGAGTAATCTAAAACTGCCTTGGGGAGAAAAAGTTCTATAGTCATATTATAGAATTGCAGGGGATTCTTCTTATTTTCATTGGAGGGGGATGGGAAAGCCCTGTAACATTTGCAATGGGGCATAAATGTCAGCTTTCCTCTACTGAAGAGTCCTGCAGGTTGATTGCTTTCCACTTTGGAAATCATGACAGAACTAAGCCCGAGGAAGAAGAACAGTGTGTTTTGTCCCTATCCTATACTGTCTCAGAGACACCCACAGAGAAATTGGTAGAAAATATCTCTTGATCATGAAAGATGAATGGGCCCATGGCAAGAGCTTAGCTACCAGATTTCAAGTTTAGTATGAATTTTTGCCTCTGGGTTTGAGCTGTTTACAACAGGTTTTATCTTGAAGTGCAAACTTGTGGTTGTAGGGAAATATGGCATTTTTGCTCCTGAAAAGAAATGTATAAGGAGATGTGTGAAATAGATGTACTCTTTACATTGCCTAAGCAAGTCAAAGGAAAAATCCAGTTGCTGGGTATCCAAACATCAGGACTTTTAGAACGGTCTGAATACCAACAAGTTTTTAGGGGAAGCTGTGTTCTGTGGAATTTTATCTTCAGCAGAAGATTAGAAGCAAGCTCCAAGCCTTGCTACCCTATGCTGTGTATTTTAGTACAAACTGGAAAAGCTGATCTGTTTGAATCTCAGTACCTCCCTCTCAGCTCTGCTAATTGAGTAGTTTGTATGCATCCTCTGAAGGTGAAAATATACACTTGGTGGAGGGAAAATTTTTTGGTATTTCTAGATCCTTTCATTTTTTGAAAATGTGCTTATCTTGCTTTATTGCCATAGAAAATACCTACGGCACCTGCAGTCTGTGCAAAGTGCTTTACTATCTCACCAATAATCTAAACTCCAAATTGATCACTCCCTAGTGTTTGACAGCATTCTACCCTCTGGTTTGTTATTTTAGGAATGTCAGAAATGTGGTCAATGATCTTGCTAGTTTAAAGTAAAGTTGCATAAGAAAAGGTCACAAAAGAAATAAGTCTTCTCTGCAGTCTGCAAGGAGACTGGTACTCTGTTCAGGCTGAAAACTGTATGAGATGTGGCCTTAGTACTTTCATGCTACATTAATGTGAAATCTGGACTCTTGATTCCACTCTTGTGGTGCTTCAGCTCCATCTGTAAGGGGTAAAGGAGTCCTCCTCAAGATGAATCTAGTGATTCATCCTGTGAAATCCAGTTTCTGCTACTCATCAGTATTTTACAATCCAGAGAAAGTTTTGAGCTACTTTGAGTGATGGCTGTTGTGATGGGGAGGACAGTGGTTTTCACTTCCCATGTGGTTAGTGGTTGATTCATCCTCTGGGTTTGGATTGACTTCAGCAATTAGGGATGTTGGGATTTCAAATCTTCCTATGAATAGGTGACTTTGTTAATGCAGTGTTTCTGGAAATTAATATTTTACTGGAACATTAGTAAACACAGTAAAGAGAGGACAGGAAAGTGACAGTCTCTATGGAGGCACATTTAATTCAGAAATCTGTAGCATCTGTGAAGTCTAAACTTTATAAGAAGAAGCTAAGTCAGCTCCTTTGCAGTGTACTCCCTTCCTTATATTTGCTATCTCTCAATTTTAACAAATCATGTCACAGTTGTGTGCTTTAGTCCCTACTGTAAGCACTCTGTAAGTTTTCCTGAGTGCCCGAGTCTTGTGTGAATGACCAAGCAGCACATTCTGTCTCCGTGGGGTATATTTTCAGTGTGGTGTTCAGGGAAAGAAGGTGCAATTAGAACTAACCCATTAACTGTAATAGCTCTTTATGTACTGCACTGACTGCAGACCCCTGTGAGGGTCAAGGCATTGCCAATTAGCCTACATCTGTCCAGAAACAAGGTCCTCTTTGATCTCTCTAAGTCTAATCTAATTTTATTTGTAAGTAAAATTGGACAGCACAGTCTAAAAGAGATAAATGGAAACTCTGGAAAATGGCCCTGAATTTGGTATTGTAATTGTTGGAGGATATGTTTTTGTTTATCCTGCATTTTCTGCTGTAAAGTGACTTAAGCCTTGTCAGCCAAGCTGGCATAACTCAAGACCTGTTGGGTACTAACAATTCTTTTTGGGTAATAAAAGAAACATGTTCTGGAACAGTATATGTGCTTTGACTTGGGGACAGGCATTTTATAGGGTAATATCAGAGTCTTTTATTCATGTCCATTCTAGTAAGAATGTTGATGGAATAAAATGAAGGCTGCTTTAGACTGAGCTGGAAAAACTGCCATGGATTCTTGTGAAGATGGTGGGGAAATGCAGCATGCCTTAGTCTCGGTCACTTGGCAGTCAGGTGTTTTTTTCCTCTTCTAGACGAAGCTTTGCATTATCAAAATCATAGGGCATCTAAGGAATATTATTTAAAGATTACCTGCAGAGATATTTTTCCTTTCCTTCTGTTTTTCTCTGAGCATACAGCCATCTGAAGTGATTGCAGCATGTCTGTTAGGGATGTTATACTTCTTGGATACATGGAGGGTGAACTGCTCAGTAGGGCTCAAAAGGCAGTAAACCAAAGCAAATACATCAAAACTTGTCATCAATAAGGATTTACATAAAAGTAAATTCACTTCTTCTCTTGCAATAGACTGTAGAGGAAGAACTCTCAAGAACCATATGAAGAAATAGGTCAAAAATAATTTTTAAAAATCTTTATGGAGTAAGTGAATGCATGCATGGCTATATTAAGTCACAACATTTCTGAACTGGTTTCTGTTGATGAAAACCATACTTCTCTAATCAGGCAGAATTTTGAAGTGTATCATAAAGAACTGGGTGACATAGTTTGCTTTTAAGACATCAAAAGTACAAAGCATTCCTTATTCCATATTTGTCTACTGTGAAGCTTATATAGCATTTCCCTGCAGAATTTGGTTGTACCAGAGGAGTCATCAGATACGTTTATTCCTACAATCCATCCTGAATGCAGATTGCCCACTTGAAAGTAGTTCTTGCTTTCAATGTACAAAAAGAAGTACTTTTATGCAACACTTTCCAGTGCATCAGGAAAAAGAATTCGAACTTTGTTTCATTGTATAATTCAATACAATAACTTGGTGTTTTTCAGTGGTGCTGCTAGAAAGTACAAATATGAGAGACAATCCTACTCCCACTGACTGAAGCTGAATTTTGTTCCATTTGAGAAGCAAAGTTGCACTTCTACAGCTGTGGTAGAAGAAGCAGCAGGTTTAAACAGCCTGGAACCACACAAACCAGAAATGAAGAAATGATATGCAAATTATGCAGTGCATGAAACAACCTTACAGTATCTTCTTTGTATATTCCTGACAGCTCTATTTTTCATGGTATAGTAATGTCCTAATGGAGCCTTCTCTAAAGCTTTGGTCCTGCAAAAGAAAAAGCTAGGAATGTCTTAAGAGAGAGGGAGAGCAACCCTGCTGAGCTGAAACTTGCTGGTGTCCCATTGCATCAGATCTTGCTGGTGTGTGGTCTTTCTCCTATCAGCAAGCCTCTGTGGTTTTTTTTTTTTGTTGCTGTTGTTGTTGTTGTTCTGTACAACAAAATAAACTGTAGGGAGTGGTTTCTCTCTGACCTTTGTGGAGAACTATGCATATGAATTCCTGGATTTTTCTGCCTAGTGCTATTATCATCCCTCCACTGACTGGAATTCTGAGCACAGTGAGACTATATGAAGCAATAGGGTAGTAGGACAAATCTAGTCCTGGATTAGTTTCACCCACTTTATTTTTTTTCCATGTCCTCTTTACTAATTTTATCCACTTTGGCTGGTATTGTAGTCATGTCTCCCACTGCAAGCCTTCATTTTGGTTAACAGCCTTTTCACTGTTACCATAGAGTCCCATTGCCTTTGTTTCTGTTTACAGTGTCAATAGATGTCCATCATTACATTGTCCATCATGACATGCATCAGTAACACAATAAATTGTCAAGGGAACTAGTCAGCTTCTAAGAAGAAATGTGCTGTGGCTGCTAATGCCTCCAAGGAAAAAGAATTTTATCTGGAGTGGAAACTTTAGTGAAGGACACAGCAGCCAGCACAGTGCATTTGGAAAATATAAAGCCTGTTTTCCTACAAGGAAAACAAGAGTAATGAGAATCTCCGGTTTCCTTCTCGTTGACTGGGTGAAGGTGGTAAGATGTGATGAAGAAGCCAAGTGTTGATGAGCTCGCTGATGTCCGGTTCATGGAGCAGTTGATCACCCAGCCTGCAAGGGGGGTGGCTGGCTTTGTGCCAAGTGATGTGTAGGTCCTGCATCCTACAAACTCTGTTATGAGGACTGTAATATACTTTGGTTCAGCATCCTTGTTAGAGCAAGGGAAGCCAAAAAATTCATCACAGCTGTCCCCAGTGGGGAGAAGGGTAATTATGTAAAATTGAGAAAGTGTGATCAGTAAGCTGACATGAACACTATTTAGGACACCACGCCTGTTAGAAGAGTTTGCAGGAAGTTTTGCCCAAAACAGAGATTATCAGAGGAAGAATCTGCCAAGAAGCTGAAATTGTGTTTGAAGAAAGATAAAATAAAATAAAAGAAAAATTTTAAAAGTCTTACTTTTGTAGGTTATATATAAAGCCCAGAAATGTGCTCAAATTTTTCAGTTTTCCCTATAAACTACCAAAAGGGATGCAAACTTATATAATAAATATCACATGCTTCTTCAAATGCATCAGGAGCATGAAACCTGCTTGGATAGCTGGAGGAGTAATAGGTTATTGAGGTGTAACAGGGATACTCCAACTTGTTAAGGCAAGTCAAAGGAATTTTCATTAATTCTGTGAATTGTTTTTCTCTGTGGAATAACCTGGGGAAATTTCCCGTGCCGCAAACCTTCCTCTGGAGTACTGTTGAGAAAGTCTTTCTGAAACTGAAGTGACTGTAGAAGGCTATAGAAGAAATAGTCAAAATGAACATTAACAAATCACCACAACTAGACTGTGCTCATCCAAAAGCTTCAGAGGAGCTACAGCTTACAGCACTGTGTGACTACTGGCTTAGAGCTGCCTTTATACCAGGAGGTGATAAATATGATGCCCAGTTTCAAGAGGTTTCCAGGGTGGTTTGCGGAATTCCGGGCCTGCAAGTCTGACGTATGTACTTGGTACAGTGGAGAAACTATAATAAAAAGAAGGTTTAGAGGATATCTGCGTAAGTATCTTGTGCTTGGTAAGAGTTAAGTCACACATCTGCCTTGCAAAGGTATTGCTGCTCTCTGTAGGAGTCAACAAGCTTGTAGATAAAGAGGATGTGTGGTATAGTCGCTTTGTCAGAGACCTTCGTAAAAACCAGCTTCCTTGTTGGAGGATTTTAGGTAAGCTAAGCAGTTATGACACTGTCTTGGTTTGAAAAGACAGGTGTCTGTTAAGGGAAGGCAGTAGCCTCCCTTGGAATGGAAGATGCAAGCCCCTTCCCTTCGAATTATTATAATTTTGAAATCAAGGACTTTCAGGCAAAGATTTGGGGAAGAGGAATAACAGTTCTTTTACTAATATATATATATGTATATGTAAAACAAAACAATAATACAGGAACACCGGCTTAACCTGACAGAGTCAGGGTAACCTGGCACCCTGCCAGGCAGGGTGGTGGTAGCAGCCCGATCAGGTGATAGCTGCAGTTCTCTTGGAAGTGGTTCTGTTGGAGTGGTGATCTTGTACAAAAGGTCTGGTCCTCCTCGAAAAGTCCAGTGGTGGCTGTGTAGCTCTTGTCCTCTGGGAATCCAGTGGGAAAGGCTCTGTCCTCTGTTGCAAAACCCCCAAACTTTATCCAGGTGGGAATGCTTGGCTCCTTCCCCCTGGCCGGAGCATCTCACAATGGGATGGTGAGTCATGAGTAAAGGCATTGATGGGCCCATTAACAGGAGATGGTCCAGGAGCCAGTTATCTGTGGGTCATGTGGCAAGGCATTGATGGGCCCATTAACAGGAGATGGTCCAGGAGCCAGTTATCTATGGGTCATGTGGCAAGGCATTGATGGGCCCATTAACAGAAGATAGTCCGGAGGGAGGAGGCAGGGAACATTGCTACACCTGGTTTCAACAGCTCATGAAGATGGTAACAGAATACATGGTAAGCCAGGACAGACACCACAAGGACAGTTTTGGTATGGATAGATAATTTGGCTAAAAGTTGGAAAACAAGGTCAACAGTCAGTCCTTGGAGTTGAAGATCACACAGGAATGTGTGGTGGGACCTGTGCGCTCTTGGCTCTGCTCACATATGGCTTGGAAAGAAGCTGCTGGAGATATCATGTTATCTTAGAAGGGATGGCAAATGTGAAATCTGTCTGGAGGACTGCATAAGGACCTCATAAGACTGACTGGCTAAGAAAATGTCAAATGAAACTCAGTTTAAATAATGATAAATTGATCCATGTGGGGAACAAAGAATCCAGTTTGCATAAAAGATGAGTAGCGAGCCGAGCTCACACTGAGAATTGGGGTATCTGGAGTGAGAACCCGGGGCTTTAGTGGATAATTCTGTGAAAATGTCAATTTATTCACTAGTGGTTAAAAATGCAAATCAAATGTTGGGGTTTATAAGGAAAGGAATACAGAACAAAACATGACATTGTTTATAAATGTGTGGTTTGCCTGCCTCTGAATAATGTGTGAATGTTTGATCTCTGTATTTAAAAATAATGTAATAGAACTGGAAAGGTTTGGAGAAGTACAGAAAGGGTGATCAAAGGCACAAAAAGTCTTTTGTAGGAGGCTATGGGCCGGGACTCAATCTGGAAAGAGACAGCTGAGTAGTCTCTGATAAAGAGGCATGTAGAGGGTTGAATATTCTCTGTGTGTTCTAATTCAAGAACTGCTGAGCATCGAATGAAGTTAATAGGAGAAAGGCTTAAAGGAGTAAGAAAGTTGCATCTTCATTCAGAGGGTATTGGACATGGAAATTTTTGTTAAAGGGTGTTGTGAAGACATTTATGTTAGTTTTATGGAAACTGAGTAAGATAAGAAAAAATTGGTGTTGGGGGCTTCTAACTACACAGAAAATACAGCGGCTCATGTCCATGAACCAAACCAACAGGAGATTGGAACAAAGTTAAGAATGCCATGCTTATCAGGTCCTTGATCTTCTCTAACTATGGCTCCTGCTGAATACAAGTTATGCCAGGCAGTGCTGAACTTGTAGTCGGATGTAGTACAGCCACTCTTCTGTGGTGGAGCAGCTCAGGGTCTCTGCTTCAAGCAGCACCATGACCTGGTCACAAGACCAGGGAGCTGCAGCAGCACTGGTGACCACTGTGCAAAGTGCAAAAGATGAGCAGGTTCTGTAGTGCCCAGACACTTTGCTGGCCTTTCACCCCAGTGCAGGATGGATTCCAATAGTTAGGAGTGAGTTTTCCAGTGTTTTGCGAGTGCTTCTCACAAATGTTCAGGGTGACGTGTAGCACAACTACTAAAAGACAGCTTATATAGATTTCACTGGGGGGTTTTTAGATTGGTTCTCTTTACTGAATATATTGCAACCTGGATGTTGCCCTCAACTTGCTCCAGTCTCCAAACAGTGAAGACTGTTCAGTGTGCTGCATAATGCTTTTGCAAGGTTTATTTTTCTTTCTGTATTTCTGAGACTTGATTGTTTTTTTGGGTTGCCATTTATACTCACACACAGCCTTCCAGAGCCTCTTTGAATCTCACCAAAGTCAGGGAGAATCTTTTCCTTGACCTCCCTAGTTTTGGAGTCAGTCCAGCAGTGTGCTGTGTCCTGTGCTGTACTCTGCTTTCTCTTAAGTCCAGGGATGCAGTCTGGGAGCACCAATTTACCACAGCTTGCACCTGAAAAGTTTGATGGCTGAATGTGTTGGATGGAGACACAGGAAGCTGTGTAGTGGGAAAATGTGTATTTATATTTTTCCTGTAAATCATTGGAACTGGCGTGTATTTCCACTTCTGATTTCTGGGCACGGATCCAGGAAAAGAAGAGAGTGAAGTGTATGTTCATCTATTCTTTTCCCCTTCTGCAAAGAAAAACAAATACAGAGCTTGTGCCTATTGGAAATTAAACAACAGCATGTTCCTGTTAACCACTTTCTATTAAAGTGAGATGCAAAAGTTTATGTGGAATGCTCAACCTGGATTTGAATCTGTGCTGAGCTGTCACGGACTGTGAGTGTCAGAGATTTGTGTCAGGGATTTGGGTAAAATGGCATCGTGACAGAGAACACCAAGGTGAGGTTCCATGTTTTAGCATCACTCTGATCCACTTGGATAGCATCTGATAAGTGCACATCGTGACTTGTTGAGGCCATACTGCTGCTGTGCAGATGTGATCTATCATGTTCATGTGGCTGAAGCCTGTAGCCAGTCTATCTTACTGTGTTTGCTCTATTTTGTGCTGACCCATACTTGTCCAGCGGGTGCTGCAGCATGGCTGGGGGGCTGTTCAGATGCTCAGCAGGGGAACCTGACTGCTTTGTCTTTGAGGATGGTGTGGATCTGCCAGAATCAGAGTGTTTTCTGAGCTTACAACACTGGGCTAGGACTGCAGTGTGAGTGATTTTTGTGAGCTGCCAGGAACACGCACATTCTTTTCTATCTTTTAGTTGGATGTCTTCCCCCCACCCCCGCCCCGGCCCCGAATATGCTTGACTGATTTGCTCTCATTGTCCCTTGAATATTAGTGCTCTGACACCCAACAGAACTGCTGCAGTTGGTTTGCTTGGTCATGGCTGTTGTCTGCACTTTCTGTAAGAGGCTGCCGGAGCCCAGCTACTGTAAAAGGCTCCTCAGAACTGTGTTTGTACTTGAATCTTCTGTTATCAGCCTAATAGTCACTTCTTCATCCTAGAAAACTATGGCTGGATCTGTGAGATGCAATTGCTGGGAGCTTACCTGTGTATCATTCATTCAAAAGAAGATGCTGGCAGCCCTTGTTACAAAACTTTGTCTGTATTCCTGGTCTTGAGCAGAGCTGCAGGTGTGACTGGCTGCAGGGAAGCCGAGAGGAAGCTACCTAGTGGAAAAAAGGATGCTTGCCAATGAAAACAAAAAAAAACCTAGGAAAGCATTCCATATTACCATCATGGAAATAGAGGGCATGAATGAGGGAACCCCCAAAGAGGGTAAAATGGCAAATAAAACAATTATAGCAGGAAGAGGGAAAGTAATAAGGTTTGGCAGGAAAATCAGACGTGTGCATGAAGTTACTCACAAGATGGATATTAAAGGCTGGGAGCAGGCATCCATTTTTAAAAGTCTTGTCTTTGGACTGGATCTCTTCTTCAGACTTCTCTTGTGGCCGTGTATTTTCTATGGTTGTAGCTGAAGAATGAATGTTTTTCATACAGTGTACCTTCCTGTCTGGACTGCTCTATCTGGAATCTGCAGACAGTTTTCCTGCCCTCGTGGGAGGCTCTGGCTAATGGGGAGACTGTGTAGAGCCCCTCAGTTCATTCTTTCAGGGACGACTGAAATGTTAATTAGATAGCACTTTGGAATGGAAAGCAAGCAAAACACACCTGCCTGTCAAGCTCTTGATATTAGCCAGCTTGCTTTTTACTGGTACATCCTGCTGCCGAATATGGCTCTGACTTGTGCTTGCCAGTTCATGTTCTTAAGAGTGAATATTCCTTTCAGACACTGAGCTGAAATAGCGTGCTTTGACACAGCAGAGCCCGTTTTGTTGAACTGCTTAATAGAAACTAAATATTACCTGTGTTAATGAACAGTTTCTAAGTCTTTGTACTAGCAATAAAGAGAGTTAAATTAATCAGGACCTTTCCTGGTGAGTTAAAGGGGCTCTGCAATAGGCCCAGTGGCCATTCTTAAGCCATATTTTTATGTGACCTTCAGAAGGGACATGAAACCAGATTAATGAACTAGACTGTTGACCTGTTGCAGAATGTGGAGACTGCTTTTCTGGTAACTAGGGTAGTATTTTACAGATGAAAAGCCGATGTCTGTCCATGCATTGAAGAACACTCAAATGCACACTTGCTATTCGTATTAATGCTTTATTGCTCTTTCTGATTCACAGATCAGTGCAAGAGCAGAGAGGATATCTTACTGCTAATGTTGACCTTTCTCTTTCTGCAGTGGTCCCGAGATTGTGTATTAGGGGGTAGATGGGGCTTTTGGGCAGGTTTTTGTGTCTGTTTTCAGTACAGGCACTGCCCATGCCTGGTTCCTTGAAGCCCCAGGTATCTTGCAGGAGCTGGACATGAAGGAAGGCTTCATGCCAAGGCAGAGGTTTACTGCTGCATGCTTCCTACCATGATTTCCCAGAACACTGGAGAAGTTAAATGAGCATGTGCTTACTCTATCTTTCCCAGCAGGGATGCAAGGCATGGATGGGAAAAGACAGCCACAGGGTAATTATTTAACTTTGTGTTTTCTGCTGCAGTATGATCCAGAACAATTGACGCTTACTGGACTTGAGCACCAGAGTAGTTATTTACTGCTAGCTTACCTCTATGCTTACTGTAAATAACCACAAGCCTGCAGTGCAATTCCCTCCTGTGGTGCCTCTGGAGCGGCTCAGAACTGCACTCCCTTTTGTTAAGGATGCAATACAGCCCTAAATATAAATTGTTGTTTTGGTCAGCTTCTCTATGGCTTTCTGCAGTAAATAGAAATGTGTATGTGCACTATGTGGGTGTCTGTGGAGTCAGTTAAAGAGAGGTTTTGGAAAAAAAGACTTAGGAAAGATCAGAAATAGTACCAGCTGATAACTAAGAACTAAATATTTCTTACGTGATATAGCATAAGAAATATGTCTGAGAAATACTTTGGAAAGTGTTTTAAAGTGTTCATTATGTTTCTCAAGATAGACTGAGAAGAAATAGAACTATTTATGATGAAACAAATGGATCTCTTATTGCTAGATATTTTTTCTCTAGAAACTGATGAATATAACATCATGCTAGCTTTTGTAAATGTCATATGAAATAGATGAGGAGAATGACTTGGAGAAAAGCTGTAATCAATCACAAGGTGACACAGTTCTCTCTTCTCTGTTGATCATCTTCCCAGAAAGCAATTCAAGGAGGGAAGGATTACAAGCATGAAGAAAACAACCCCAAATCTCCCTCCCCTTTAAGGTGGATTAAGTGGGTCAGCAACCATCTTTTTCCTGGAAAAGAGACACCAGAGGCTACAGTGTGGTCTAGACTTTACTAAAAACTTCTCAGTTATTTGAATAAGTGGGAACTATAATAGTGTGTAAATGGCCCATTCTGTAAGCTGCTGGTTGAACTCAAGTGGAAACAAAGTCATTATAGGGAAAGAAGCAAAATGGGAGGATGCTGTTAAGCCAAAATTTAAGATGACACCTTGAGGTCAGGCCAGATAATGATCATAACAGTAATAATAATTCAACGAAATTCTTTTATAGCACAAAAAAGTGTTCATACTTCCAAGAATGGCTGTGTTGATACTCAGGATACCTCAGCTACGTGTAACTCCGTGCTTTTTATCTTCCGGTGATTTCTATTAAACCCTTACTGCAGTTTCATATCCTTCAGGTAGGTGGTCTCCCTCTCCTCATGGTTCACAGCTGCCTGCTGAGGGTCAGAGCTTTCAAGGTGCTTGCACAAATAAGGGAACCACAGATGTGCCACCGGTATGCCCTTTTGCAGGCTGTGTGCTCTGTGTTCTGCTCAGAGGACACGCTGGAGGAGAAACAATGCTGCTGTGCTATGGGTGGCCTTATTTTAGACGTAGCCTACGGTGAGCTTTTCAGCTTGACATTTCAAGGGTGAAACAGCAAACTTCTGCTTAAAGATTTGGGGAGGTACAATACGTGGGCTTGCACTCTGTAGCGGATGATGTGACTACAGCAACTTGCCTTCACTTGCTTGGGTGTGAAGTGGGTCAGTATTAGTGACAGCCCAGCAGCTCTTCTGCTAATTGGTATCCTGAGGTCACTGCCAGTGAGGCAGTCCACCTTCTCACACAAGAAAAGCATTTTGGGCAGGCACTCTACAAAAGTGCTTAGTGTGGAAACTTCAGTGACACGTGAATTTTGCAGTCAGATATCACATGCTAAATGTCACAGAAATGAAGAGAATATATTTAAAACGTTGTCTTTAAGAGAAAAAATGAAATTTTTTTATCCCTTTGATAGCTAAAATTTCAGACTTTTAGGTGGTAATTTTCAGAAACTCTCTTTAAGAAGATGAAGACAAAATCATTCACATGTGAGCCTGTGAATGTCAGAACCTGGGTTTTAAAAAGAGATATAAACAGCATGAGATTCATTGTGCTTGCTGTGGTGGATCTTTAGCAGGTGAGTTTGCTGCTGCTCAGCTGACCTGCGGAGCATGGGAGCAGCAAACCCGTGGGAGCACTGCCTCTGAGCTGGCTCCAAAATGGCCAGTTTTCTCCTTACAGTGTGGTTCTGCTTGCAGCCTTGAGCTTTAACAATTCCTGTTTCTGTGGGAGGGCTGCAACATGCTTTTTTTTTGTTGTTGTTTTCCATCTTTTCCTTGTCTACAGACACCTGCAGAAGTCTTGTCCTGGATGGAGGGATTGGAAAGCTGCTGTTGTTAAGATGGGGTGGCATATACATTTGTGTGCAGTTTGATTTGCTGACCTGATCATCAGTGAGGTTCCTTGGATGATCTTTTCCCTGTGTTTCTGCATCAGGCACCTGGGCCGATGTAACATATCTCTGACTGCTTTAAACATACAACGGTGTTGAGTCAATAAAAAAGTCAGAAAACATCTCTAAGTAAGGAAAATTTCAGTGAATGTTATTTTCTTGACTCTGGCTGCTGACAGTGTTGTTGGGGGCTCACTCTGTGTTCTGCTGTCACTTGCAATATGCTCGGATGTGTAAGGATCTTCATGTTCTGTAATGATCCAAGACCTTCTGTATCACTCTCCACTGATCTGAAAAATAAGCAATTTCAGAGGAGCTGTCATCAAAGCTAAAAAAAGCTTCTGAACAGTCGTGTTTCTTTTTCCCTTTTTTAAAAGCCTACCTAACCCCTGTGTCTGAAGCACTGGAAATGTGTGAGTTCAATAGGCAACTTCAAACAATAGCACACACAATTGTGAGCTCTTCTACAATGGCCCTTCTTTTGAAAAAAGTTTTTCTTTTATTTTCTGGTTCAGATCACAATGTGGGCATATGGAAGTATAAAGGATAATGACCAGCAACGTTTCTAAATTTTAGATACATAGAGAGATTTGGAGTGAAGGAATTTTGCTGAAGCTGGAGAATGGGAAATGAAATGGAGATGTGGCTAAACCATTTTCACTAGAAAGTATGAAACAATCTCAGTTTGTGTGTCAAGTCTTCAAATCACCTCTTAAACCCAGTAGCAAAAATGACCAGAAGGCACACACCCGAGATACACGTTTGATTTTTGACTTGAGTTCTTCAGTAAGTACAAGAAACAAACAATATCAGGGAGAACCTACGACGTCTTTTATGCTTGATATCAAAATAGTAGGTTTTTTATATGGATTAGCATTGCTCTTGGAGAATGTCCTGGATCAGTACGATCCAGGAAACAATAGTTATGTCATATAATATGGATCTGTGTAAATAGACAAATTCTGGCTACAAATGGAAAACATAAAGTATATTCTGCAAGCATAAGGAGCAGTGGCTACTGTTCATGTGCAAATACATAGTGTGTCTATAATAGCCAGATGTGTGGCACTGCCTGAGTATAATTGGTTAGCCCTTGTCATCAGTCTGATGCACTGGACTTTTACATGCTGATTCTTCTAGCTGGGAGTGTAGGGCACAGCCTGCTCTCCTTGGATGGCTGTGTGCTCAGTAGAAAGAGTTTTGAGGCAAGGCCACTGCAGCTCCATCCTCACAGATCTGGCCAGGAGCAAGGCGAAGCACGCATTCCTGCTGGGACTCAGAGCCCCATGAAGACACAAGCATGAGTGCAGACATGCACACTGTGGGTGGCCTTAGATACTCTGTCTATCAAGTAGCTGACCTTTGGTTCCTTTAGTCTTCAGTTATGTCATCCACAGACACGCACCCTGCAAATGAGTCTCTCAGCTGAGCCCAGTCCTCATTGTCCCTCCAGTACTATTCCCGTATCCCATAAGGAATCCCATACCCCTTTAGGCAGTAACTACCACCCCCTCAGTTTGTGAGATTATGTGGGGAATGGTGTTGTTGACTCAGACTAATGGTTTAACACCTGGACACTGGGACTCATCACTCCTCTTGAGAGGAGTCAGGGCGGGGGGCTCCCTTTTCTCTCATCAAGTTACTGGTGTTCCCATGCTTGGTATTGTACTCCTGTTCTTGTTTGTGTTTGATGAGCCTTCAAAACATACAACCTGACAATTAGGTTCTCAACAAAGTTTAAATCAAGGCTTCTGTTATGTGAAGGGAGGAGAAAATTTTTAGGAAGAAATTCTTTTGTGTGGTGGTGTTAAGACACTGGGAACAGGTTGCCCAGAGAAGCTGTGAATGCCCCATCCCTGGAAGTGTTCAAGGTCAGGTTGGATGGGGCTCTGAGCAACCTAATCTAGTGGAAGGTGTCCCTGTCCATGGCAGGGAAGTTGGAACGAGATAATCTTTAAGGTCTCTTCCAACCCAAACCATTCTATTATTTTGTGAAAATGGCAGCTGGGTCTCCTTTTGGCACTTGGAGGAAGAGACGTGGCAGTACAGTTAAAAATGGGAAAGCACAATGTGAAGTGAAGAAATTGGTTTAGGGCAAGAGGCAAGTACATTGGAGGAGTCACCCCTGGGTTTTTGCCCCATGTTGAGAAGGAGGATAAGGCTGAGGAGACAGATGACATCAACACTATACTGAATCTGCAGTGAATATGGCACATCATGCATAGTGAGAAACCAGGCTGGGCAGACTGAGGTACTGTCCTTTTGATGTACATGCCTGTGTGGTTACTGTCACTAAGTGTCAGTGTAACCACTGTTTCACTCCCTGGATCAGCCTTTTGCAGGATACCCCTGCCTAGCACTCCTGAGATGCTCTACCTGCTAGTTTTCTCCCTCAGAGACAGAACAGTTTGAAGCTTGCTCCTGAAAGTAAGGAGAAATAACCCTCTAAACATATAAATTATGTGTCTGAGCTTGACCTCTCAGCTGAAGGCATACTGGCATGGAAAAGCTGTTATCATGTTTTTGGGACGTTTTAAACTTTGCTGGTGGTAATATGGGAAATTACAGCAACCTAACTGAGGTAACTCATTAAAACCCAGAAGAAATGGTTCATGAGAATAACACAGAGGCATAGCTAGTGGTCAGTGATGTGGAACATGAGCATAAAGTATCTCAGAGAAAAAACTCCTCCAACTTTTATTTCTATAAATAGGAATCAGAAATATATAGCAAGAGGAAATGTATTTTCAGCCGAACTCCAGATAAAGGACAGGAGAAGAATTAAGCTTCAGAGATGGTTGCTCCATCCTACCACTGGAGAGCACAAACAATTGGTAAGGATTAGATATGGGGCTACCTAGTGCCCAGACAAAAAATATTATGGGTGAATAAAAGAATACATAATTTTTATGAGGCATTTTAAAACTCGGAAGATTGTTCTGATAGAGCAGATGCTGATGAAAGCAGAATCATGACTGATTTCTCTCGAGACACAGAAACATTTAACCAGCTATACCATAAACAATTTTCTGGCACAGCTTCCTCCTAGCATGTATTTCTGCTTGGTGTAACCTCTGTAATTACAGAGGAGATTTTCTTCCAACACTTTAGAGTAATTTATCTGCATGAATATTCTTCCTGACTGATGTTTAGAGAAGCATTCATGTGCTTTCGCTTAACTACTGGGTTTAGTTGCTGCATGTTTCCTGACCCAGTTCCTCCTCATTGTCTGATTTTCTTTTCTGTATGTTCCAATATTCATTTACTTTGTGGAGTGTGAGGCATGAACATAGTTTTTTCTTAGGATGCTTATTTCCAAGATCCCTTTTATTCATATAAATATGAATAGAGGAGAGCCCCTCTCCTCTTCTTTTGATAAAGTTCTAAATTTCTCAGCATGCCCAAATCTTTGTTACCCATATTCCCCTTGGATAATTATTGGTTTACTGCATCAAAAAAAGCCCTTTAGCTGTGACTTTTCCTACCACTGTCATAATGCTCTAATGAATTTCTCTACAGACTCATTTCTTTTACCTGCAAAGTTTTCCTCATTGTCGGTATCATTGTGATCTGCTTGCCTGCTGGACCATCCTCTGACTGCACTAGGAAGGCTGTGTTACCTAGTCAGAAATATGTTACATACTCATATATCCATAAAGTGTAGCATTGCATATACAGAACTGCTGCCTATGTGCCATTCATCTTCTCTGAGCCTCTGCTATAAACCTCTTTCCTCTGAAGTCCTTCAGGTTCCTTTCCAGTTTCTCTGATTTTGATTTTCCCCTAGTTTGCTTTAAAAACAGCTTCCAATGGTCCTGCTTTTCACTTTTAAATTTTCATTCTAAATTCTTGAGTGTCTTGACTCTCATGTTATCTCCTGTCCAGATTCTGGAGATCCTGTAATTTTACTGATTCCTACCTGGTGTTCTATGTATTTGTTTTTTTAATGATGGTACTTTCTGCGCTCCTGATTTCACCTTCAAAGATTTTGGTTGGTTATGTTCACCTGCTTTCCTTTTGTTGCACACACTGCCAGTAAAAATGACTCTGGATCCCTCTGCACTTTAACACACTGTCTGTGTTATTATCATATAATCTCAGTAGTGCAGCAACAAGAATTCGTCTCTTATTTGGAGCTTCATCTGCTGAGTGCTCCATAACTCTAGCTCATCTGTTTGTGCCTCATCTCAATTATCTTTTCTCTCTCACCTTCTTTCTTCCCGTCTTAGCCTATGATCATATCTTTGCTTATGATCTTATCTCTCTAACTAGCTTTTAATCTTGTAAATCCATTTGAGATAAAAATTGTTAGATTGTATTTATAACTCTCTTCAAATACATTGCTATATAACATTTGTAACATCTTTACTCCTGCAAAACAGCAAAGCACAGCATTCAGACACGCGCTCCGACATACCCAAGGTGCAGCCACCTCCAAGCTGAAATACCATGGCTATTAAACAGCCTCCAATTACCTTGCACAAAGTGGCAGTAAACATGAATGCAATGTCTAATAGGCACTTGACACCAGAGAAGGAATTTAAGTGCAAAGTATATATCTACACACAGTGGAACTGTTGAATTCCCCCAAAGTGCCAAGAGATGCAATAGCGTCCCTGTATACACCTGTTATCTGCTTTGTAGAGATAATAATTTCCTGTTGTAAGTTCTGGAGGGATAAAACCTTTGAACTCTAAAATGAGAAAAATTGATCTGATGAAAAGTTAAACAGAGGTTTATAAGACAGTTTGTAGATTAAATTAGATGCAGAACATAAAGCTAGACTTTAATGATTCTTCTTCATGTGCTAATCAGTCCCATACTGGTCATCTGAGGATACTGATAAGAGATGAAAAACAGAGGAATTAAAGAACAATTTGGAAGAATAGAAGCATTAAAGAAGGAAACCATGTATTATTTTAGGTTTAGGTCCTGGTCCTGCAAAGTTTTACTTGTTTATAAAACTGCAGTCTGACTTACTTCAGTAACACGGGAGCTACTAACAGTGCTTGAAAAATAAGCATATATGGAAATTTTGCAGGTCCAGGGCTGATTGAAATAGGATGTAAAATACAATTTTAGGATAGAAAAAGAGAAACTAAAGAGTGGTCAGACATCCTGAAATATATTTTGTACATATGCATTCTGCACTTTTGTCCTCATGGGAGTTTCAGTCTCATTAGCAAAGAGTGAAACTTTGTTTTTATGAACACAAAATGCAGCTGGGTTCTGCTCTGATGATTTTTACTTTTCAAACGAAAACAGTGGATAGAAGATGGATGAATAGAGCATGGTAAATTACCTAAGCTTAAAACCTCAGAACCCTGCAGGATATATACCTCCAAAATGAAAATATGCTTCACCTCTCCTTTTGTGGAAGGCACTTGGATACTATGACAAGATAAACTCGAAGGAGTAGGTAAGAAACAGGGGCAAGGGGACTTCAACAGGCCATTACCAAAGCCAGGACAGTGGTCCCACTGCTGTTATTCTGAAAACATTTTCAGTCTCTCTTTTTATAGAAAAAAATCGTGGAGGAATGCAGTAATTTTTGACCTTTGAAAACTGTGAGACTGTCTCACACCTAAGTAAATTGCTTCTATGCAAACTTTCTCCCTGAGGGAAGCTGCCCTCCAGTTTTCTTCTGGTTATTTCTATTTTGCAGAAGGAAGGACTTCCTGTTTAGAAAGGTCCAGTGTGTGGCTTCCATTTCTTTCAAGCAGTTGCCAGTGTGCTCTTGCTTAATTAATATAAAAGCAAACATTTCATCTTGGAAATATGCTATTGAGACCCCAAGGAAATTTTTACATGATCAGAATTTGTGTATTTGAAGAACAAAATACTTGAAAATCTGTGCAAGCAAAGAGCACAGCTAAGATAGTCAACAGCACTGGGTTACAAAAAATTCACCAGGAGGGATCTGAGGTGTAAGCACTTGATAAACACTGAATGAAGTGAGACACAGTAAATAGAAACAGCACCTGGAGATGTGCATGCCTAAGGAATCACAAAAAAGAAACCAGTGTATGTGATGAATTTTAACACAGCATTCTCAGATTACTGGGTTTTTAAAAGAATAACTACCTTTTTGTTTATGATGTTTTGATATTACAAATTATATCCAACCTGAGAATACTCAGATTTTGTAGGATTACATTCTGCCAGGTATACATTTAGGATTCTGCTGATAAGGATAATTTTTTTAAAGTAATTATGAACTGAAGTCGTGTGTTGTTGAACAGTCTTATTTCTTATTGAAGCTAGTAGAAACTGTAAGTTTTCAGAACCTGTTTGTGCAGCCATTCCTAAGATCATATTTGGTTTTCTTTGCTCTGACCATGTGATAATCCCCAGAGAAATAGACTGTATAAGAATGGATGGCTGAAACAGACTGCTGAGAAAAAGTTGCAGAAGGCTACACACAAAGCAGGCAGAAAGGTAAGGACTTGGATGGAAAAGAGAAACGAGGACTGGTAGAGAAGGAATAGAAATTATTCCAAACATATAAAAGCATGAATAAAAAGAGGTTATGAGAACAGAAAAGCATGTGGGGACTGAGGCCATAGTTCAGCCAAGATACCTGTCCTTAGAATTTACAGTTAGAATAAACAACCCATGCTGTACAACGAAAGAGAGAAAAAAAAGGAATTTTAATGCAAAACCCTCTGTTTGTATCTGAATAAACTGTGTTTGTTGAATGTGGAGGCATCATAATTGGCATTTTGGACTGTGGCTACTGGCTGCTTCTTGCATGACATCTAATTATCTGAGGGGCAGATCTTCACCCTCCTAGCTATCTGCTCTGCTTTCGTGCGTGCTGGAAGGTCACCACTTGACTTGTGTTTGAGGTATGTTTTAGAGATGCATGTGTTTAGGAACATTTTAAGAATTACTCCTTCTCTAGCCACCAAGAGTCAGTACAGCCTCAGGTAGAAAACTGTGAGGAGGTATGCCAGAAAGGCCAGCTCTCTACAGTTTATTAATTTTTATAGTTTAGACAAGAGAACAAGCAAATGAGTGTTATTGGTAGGCTTGGATTTAAAAGCCCTGAAATTTCTGAAAGTGAAGGGATGTCTGCAGAAAA
>WEIT01035570.1:0-11067 GCA_013389985.1 Dryoscopus gambensis
GTCCCAGGCATTCTGTTTCTACACATTTTTTTGTTTTTCCAGCAAACCTCAACCCCACACATAGTCATAAGGAAACCCTTGAAAGTTCAGACTCCTGATAAAAAAGGCATATTCTTCCATTACCTGCAAGGAAAGATGTATTGGGGAACCAGTAAAATTACCTGCATGCAAACATTTCTTCATTTTCACATTTCTCTGCACATTCTTCTTCACTATTTGCTCTATAAACTTGCTTCATTGGGTTGAGCAACCAAGCTCCCTCTGTTCTCACATAGCGGTCTAGGATGCTTCCTTGCGCTAAAAGGAAAAAGATAGAAAGGAGTGAAAATGGGAATGACGATTTGATTTATTTGAAACTCTCATGTTAAATTCTTTGTCACCTAGTCATGTGGCATCATCATTTAATTGCTGCAATAATTGGGTTAATGGTGACAAAATATGGGTAATCTAAAATGCCTTCCTGGTATGATAAAAGGTAGCATCACTGAAAACCCAGTGTAAAGGCAGGACAGAGAAATGGCTTGGACAGTGCTTTGTATCATACTGAAAGTCGTAACAAGTAACAGAAACCTATGGTATAAAGTGATAGGAAATATTGGCCATGCATACTTTGGACAAAGTGGACAAATGGGACTCAAGAAAGATGGGAAACAATGTTTGTCCATTGCTGTCCATCTATCTGCATGGAATGACTTCAGATTTATCAGTCACCACTTTTCAAAGGCTCCTACTCTTGCAAGAAACAAACCATCCTCAGTCACTGGGGTTGTCAGATGTTCAGTTTGTCATTTTTGAATGAACCCTGTACTGAACTTATTAAATACTCAAGGTAGCAGTTGTTGCCCTCCATTGCAATGAATTAACACACGACACTAAACTGGTAAATAAATTCAACTAACAACCTCTGGGCTACAGCTGTGTGTCAAATACAGAGGATACTAAAAAGTACAGCTATGTTTAATGGTAAACACAAAAAATGTTCAAGAACAGTCCTCCTTGTAAAGGACTTTGTCATTTAGTATTTTCCTGTTACAGCTATGCAATCTCTGAATTACTGCACAGCATTGTGACTTTCATGACTTCCAGCTGCAGGGTCATGGAGTTGCGCGAGTCCTGTGATTTTTACAGTTCCTTTATCAGAGGAGCATATGACTCTTCTGATGAACATCTGTCTCCGGGGCTACCTGTTCTGTAGGGTTTCAACCCCAAACAGACACCCTGGCCCCTGGTCATTGCAGGACATCTCAGTCCTGCTCTGTGTTTTTGTGCCTGGCCTTATGCAATTGCTGAATAAAAGGCAGACAGGGGATGAACCAGACCATGACTGGCATCTCAGGAACAACAGCCATGCTGCAGAGAGGAACTTCTTCACTTTCTCTGACCCTTGTCTGCCTCAGCCATGGCCCAATGCCAGCAGGAGGGACAAAAACCCTCCTTGTCCCACTCAGACCCATGGCCTGTGACTGGGGGCTTCACTGAGTTGTTCAGTGGTGCCTTTGCAGCTGAAAAAGGCAACAGCTCCTGCCTGTCCTGAGCAGCTCTCTTTAGTGTGAAGCAGGCTCGTATGCATCCTGGTATTAAATAGCCTGAGAGGCAGCTCATCCTACAACTGGGTGTTTTCTTAAAGATCATTTTGCATCTACAAATTGAAGCAGATAAAACAGGGATAAAAGCCAAATAATGCTTCCTCTCATACAACTGGAAAAGCAGAGAAGTCACTGCAGGGGTTTTTCAGCATGTAGACTAGGGAAGAGTTCATCCCTAAGGGTTGACAGTTACTTTAACAGTATGCATGGAAGAAAATGATAGCTGCTGGAAAAGGATAAGTGAAGAAGAATACAATGAAATTTCATGTGACAGGCAGAGGAATCATTGATTCCACTGGTTATTTGAAAACAAAAACATTGAGAAGAAATGAGTTTTGAGAGAAAACATTGAGCTAGGTTAAGACAATATCATAGGGATGCTGCAATGCTCTCCACAAGGAAAAGAAAAACAAGAATTCCTATTATGGTACTGCTTCCATGCAAACTTCATTCTGTTCTGTTTTGACATTTTGCAATCATGTTGTCATTATTATTATTACAGCATTTTATTTTAGAAATATTGTCAGGGTCATAATTAATTTGGGTCATAAAAATATTTCCCCCTTTTCTGTTCTCTTTATGTGGAACGGCATAATACTTTAAGTAAAAAAAAGGAAAATTTTCAGTCTGAATAACAATGCAGCAAATTTTCTAGCTACCATTTTCCCGATATCTATGGTATTTTACAGTCTCAGAAAGATGTATAACTATCTCATTCAGAAATGCAAATGTTTACTACCATTTGATAAAGGATTTGCAAACAAAAGTATAGTATTTCAGATAAAAGCCCAAATTGTATATTTTTCTCCCCCATATAAAATTCTTACTCAATTGAGAAAAGTGTTTGATTTGACTGAGGCTGTTCATTTGCAAAAACAATGCTTAAAAACTAGACTTTAAACTAGGATAAAAATTCTTAGCATTAAATAGCCGATTTTTTTTTATGCTGGGGCATGTCTCTAATATTTCCAGCTGAAATCTACCCATACATTTTCCTAACTCTTAGCTTTTTTTATGTTTTAATTCCACACATGTAAAATGTTTGTTTATTTTATTGCATCTTTATATATGCATTAGCACACTCCTAACTGTATTTTTTACTGCAATCATAACATACTGTGTGGTTATACAGATGCCTGCAGGAAGATGTGTGGTCTGAATCTCATAGTTCATTTGGTTTGAATGTTTTTAGGACCGATAATATTCATATATATGAAACCCAAATAAATATATCTAAAGAATCCTATTCAGTTCTTGTGGGTTAAAATTTTTTTGTACCATTGTCCACAAAAATATCTTTTCATGCCAAAAATATTGCAGAAGCTAACACTGATTAGATTTGGTCTCCCTATCACATGGAATGAAAAATTTACCATTAAGATTGTGGTTGTGAAAAAGACTGAAACTGTGGTGTGTAGAACAAGCTTTCCTTTCCTTTGTAATTCTGTTTTGCGCAACAGCATGAACAAATTTCAAAGCAATCAAAATAAGGATCACAGTAGCTGGCAGTAACATAGAAAAACATCCCCAAACCTAAGATAAAAGGCTGCTGAAACCAGAGAGAGCCATGCCTTTGTACAAGCCTTTGACAGGCTGCTTCCCAAAGGTGCCCCCATCTCTGGCCATGGGAAATGTTTGCTGGGAGCCATTAGTTGCCCATGCAGACACCAAGGCTGCTGCTTTTCTGGTGTCTCTAATGAACACAACCCTGGAGCAACCACAGCTCTCCCTCCATTCTGCAGCAACTCTTGCTGGCCAGCAAGCCCCAAATCCATCATCATCCAGGGAAGTTGTGACACAGGGATTTAGGGACCCACCTTTACCATATGGAGCTTGTAAGCGTTTGGCCCCAGTCTGACCTAGGCAAGCAGAAAGCAGAGGACTCTTACCTGAGCTGAGAAAGAGCAGAAGGAGAAAGGCAGCTTTGCTAATCCCCATTTTGGCCCAGATGGAGGGTGCTGGAAGTTGTGCGTGTCGGTGCTCAAAGTTTTATTGACTCGCACTGGAGTGAGGCAGCATCAAACAAACAAGGCAGGTGGATTAAGTTAATCATTCTCCCATGCTGTTCCCCCCTTGCTGTGGTGCGGCCGTTCAAACAACCTTGAATTGGATGGATTACCAAATCAGATTCAATCATTTCTACTGGATGCTATTAAATGAGAAGGCACTTTCTTGTTTTACAGGATATTTTTTTTTTAATGGTTCAGTCTTTCTCTACTAGAGAAAAGAGAGGAATAATGTTGCTGGAAAGCACGGAAAATCATGTGTCCAGGCAGGATCTGAATTTCTCTTGACACTAGAGTCCCAGTAGTAAATTCAGCCATGCATACCTGTATTGATTTATAAGGAGCAACTTCTATTTACTCTCATGGTAAGCATGATTATAGGATTCAGATAATATTAACTCCATAAAATAATTTAATTTTACTTCTTTATTAAAGAATTCCTTTTCTTCTGTCTCCTTGACCTAGAGTTTCCTTTTTTTCCTTCTATTTGGCAGTAGGACTTAATTTTAATTTAATTTAAACTTGAGGTTTAAGAGGCTACTCGAAACCTTAAACATTAGGTTTAAGAACCATAGGTAGCAGTTTAGTGTTCTTCCTTAGCAGGCATTTGATGTCACACTGCATGCACAAACTCATCCAGTGAGGGTGTCAGACTTTGCTCATCTCTGTGTTATCCTGATTTCAACATCAGCTCACTCCGCATTTCCCAAGCAGCCTTTACCTTGGAAAAGTTGCACTGTAGCACCATTTCATGGCTTCTCTTGCATGTTAGCTCTCTGGTGTTGCTTCAAAACAACTTATTGAATCAAATGTGCTAGTGAGTCACCAGAGGCGGGAGCAGGATGAGTGTTTGGATGGGTAGAACAGACTTGAATGGACACTGCTGGGTCATGCAGTTCAGTCTTCTGCAACTGAAGGCCAAAATTTACGGAATCATGTGTTGGTTCTAAAAGCTAATGAGGCTATCCACTTCTACATCATCCTGCTTGCTTTAAGTAGAAGTTACATTGTACTGAGGGCTTGGGATAAAGCTAGGAATGCAGGAGTAAATATGTGAGAGAGACATGCTAGCGTGAGAACCAGATGAGCTTCGATTTTACTGACTATGTGAAAAATTTAAAGCTGATCCTGCCTGTGCTCCTACGCTATTTTTCTCCTGTAGGGTAGTATAATACTATGTTATTTGGTTGTTTTCTGTGCTTCAATCGGTTTTAATGCAACTTATGAACAACAGCAAAGCCTGGGATATCTATAAAGGCTCGGGATACCACTGAGGTTAGTCCAGGGAAGCAAAGCAGATGGGCTAGGGAGAGGAGCCGATTGGAGCTGGACTCAGCTCAGTGAAACATTTGAAGGGTGACAGGGAGAACGGGTCAGATAGAGTGCATTTATATGTGGGCTTGGTCTTATCAGGTTTTAGGAGCAGTTACTCATTGGGAAAGAAGGGTAAAACAAAGGAGCAGTAGGCTTTAAAACCAAGTAGGCTTTACTAGCAAGCAGGCTTTTGAGAGCAATTCAATCCTGGTTTAGCCTTACACGTTTTTAACAATCTTAACGCCATTTTCAATTCTTGCTCCAGATCCTGGTTTCCCTCTCTCCTGCTCTATACCCCCTGACTCCCTGGCCACACACAGCACCTGCTCACCAGTCCCTGTGCCTCCTTCCCATCATATTATCTGATAGTGGGTTTTTTCCTTACTCCAATGCAAAATTTGTTTTCTGCTCAGCTCTGCCCCCCCCAGCATCTTTGGCACCTTCCCCATTTTTCTGTATGCCCCATTTCCACTGAGGTAGTCACTGGGTTATGATGCACATCTGGTGGTAAAAATCTAAGAATAAAAGCTGCAGCAGTGGGTGAGTGCAGCTTTTTCTGCTGCATGGAGAGGTTTGAAAGGCTGTGAGTCTTGACTGAGTTTGTAAAACTCATCAATAAACACTCTCTGTTAGAGATTTTAATCAGATTAGCTCTTCCTGCTGGTTTTCAGAACCAAAGAAGCTAATTGTGGTAGCTAAAGTTTGTTAACACATGTCCAGGATAGTTTGGGAAAATTTGCATGCATCATGTAAGCAAACTCTTTTGCAAGCTTTCCTCATGTTAAAGATCTACATGTACCCCTTCAGAATCTCTACTCTTTCCTTACAGTCTATAGCTGTTGCCACTTTTAGGCTTGGCTCTTGTTCTTCTCTCAATCTCATTGCCTCAAATCTGACTAAAATGCACCAACATTGGTGTGGATGCTCTGAAGAAAGGAAAGAATATTCATATTGCCATTTCATTCAAAGATGGCAATGAAGATTTGAAGAAATCTTATTAATCTCTGCCTAAAGGGACCTGATCCTGGAAAACTGGACTTGAGAATATTTTCAGCAATTGTTCCTGAAAATGACAAAAATGGTCATTCTGTAAGTTTTCCACACGAAAATGACAAAACAGAGGCGTCTTTCATCTGCCACACTGGCACTCCTCACTGTTGTCTTGTGACAAGGATGTGACCTGTTAAGACATTATGTTTGAAAGGATCTCTTGTAAACTGTTGATTTATCCTTTTGTGCCTTTCCTTCTTTCCTCTTTTCCCCGATAGATCCACACAGTATCCAAATCTCTCCCCAGTTCTGGTCCTGTGGTGTTTGTTCTCATTCATTTGATCACTGTGAGGCCCACCCATAGGTGGAAGTTTATCAGATCTTATTTCAGAGTCAGGGTACATTAGTTAGCACAGTGGTTAAAATATAAACAACAGTAGGAGGCTTTTTAAATAGAAGTTGACCCTTGAAATTGGGTTTACTGTAAGTTCAGAAAAATACCCCCACAAAAGAAATTGCAAACAATGTCAGAACAAAGAGCACAACTTTTTAAAATAAATTCACTTAAACATAAATTCTCTAAATTTCAGAATCAGAGAATGTCAGAAAACAGACACTTAGATATCACTAGCTTGCTAAGAGGAAAGAATCAAAGGACAGATTTATTTAGCCTTGAAGATCTTCAAAGAAAGGGAAAATTTCAAAAGGCATCTCTAAGGTATTGCACATCCACAAGACTGGGGAGAGCATGAAATAAAGGAGTTCATGTAGTTGCTCCAAAGAGTAATGCCATGACATAGAGCCATGAGCAGCTGGGAAATGAGGAAGGTATTTTTACTTTCTTTTCAAACACAGTCAGAAAAAGTAAGAGTTGCACTGCCCTATTCCCAGAGCCAGAGGGAACTTTGGGCAGCAACCCCAGATGGACAATATGGATGGCTTCTAACAGCAGGAATGTAAAGCAGGGAGGAGTTTGGGAGGGGGAAAGGTGGGCAAGTTAAAAATAAATTCTGTCCTTGCTCTGCACATGAAAGAACACACTGGGCAGAAGATCTGGTAGATAAACTCATCTCTGCGATTTCTAGCCACAGATCCTAATGGATCCAAGGAAAGGAAAGTGACAATAAGGAGATACAGAGAAGATGTTTTTCCAGAAGTGAAAGCTTCTGTCTTTCAAATGTTATTTTGTTCTGGCTGCTGCCAAATGTAAGAAACCAGCAGAAAAAAGTTAGACAAATGAGAAGAAGTGAGGAAGTGAGCAAACTGAGTATCATCTTTACAGCAGAAAGATCTAAAGAATTAATTACTGAGGTTTCTGCATTGCTGAACAAGTGTCTGGAAATACAGAGGCTGTGCAAGTGCCTTTAACAGAGGTGTGGAGAGCATTAAAGCCATGGAGAATCTGACAGCCAGCACTTTGCACACAGCGTGCTACAAGTGTTTGTACATAAGGGACAACTGTGCCACGTTGCTGCTAGACAAGAGGGTAAAATCATTCTTCATTTCCCAGACGGAGAATGTCAGAGAAACCACAGGTACGCTAAAGGATTGTGGACAGCAGAGTGACCCTGTGTGCAGCTTTGAGTCCTGCTTGAGTGGCCCAGCATGTAACATCCAGCACTAGCACTGCTTTGGGAAGTGGTTCAGCAAAACTGCTGTGGTGATCTGCTGTAGCCTCCTACATGTTTCTGTTACGGGGAGCACGTGTCCCGCACTCAAACTTGTCCTTCCTTGATTTTGTTATTCTCCTGCTGTACTGCTGTCAGCACCCTGCCTAAAGAGTGCTACTGGCTCTTTACATGTAGGGCTGCACAACACAAACAGAGAAGCAGCACATAATAGGGCCTGAAATGCAACCCATATGTCTGATTTTCTTTTTAGTTCTGTGTTCTTCTTGGAAGAGGCTGTAAGAAAGTGAGAATCTGTTTGTATTCAGGCTCCTCAAAGGCTGGTGTGCGCCAGGTCATGGCTGCACTTTTTTGTATTTAGCAGGAGAGCAGTTCCTGTCTCTGCTGTTCCAAGTCACAGGACTCAGCTGTGAGCGGAGTTCTGGAGCCCATGCAGAGGGAGGGTTGTCTTACCAGTCCTTCCTGTCACACCTAATGGTGCAACTCAACCCTTTGACCACTCTGTTCAAACTGTTTAGAGCTACTGGGGAGTCCTTGGATGAGGGTAAGGGCAATTTTGGCAGCAGAATGTGGAAGAGAAAATGAAGAAAAGAAGCCTGTTATTCCACTTCTGGTTAGAAAAGCAGAGGAGAGACTGTGTGGAGTTGTCCAAGTGCTTCCAAAGACCCCTGCAAATGCCTGCTATTTGTAAGGTGCTGTTCTGGTCTTTTTCTACACACTTAGGCAGTTATATACAATCATCAGTGCTGCAGTGTTTTGCCTGCTGATGGTTCCAGCTAGTGATGAAATCAGCTGTCTAGAAAAGTCACTGAAATAAGATGAATGTTTAGAGTTCCTTACTTCTGTGACAGTTTCAGAAAAGAGGGACAAGCCACCTCCATTTCCCACAAAAAGCGTATACTGAAATTTCCCAGTGCATTTTCTGCATGTCACTTACATATAGGTTTATTTCCTTGCTTGTTCTTGGGTCATTAACTTGCATAAAGGAGGGATGTTCTAACCAGTTTAATCTTGTTGAAAGTAAGTGTTAAAAGGGTAAGGCAGCAAATTATGTTAATATTCCATTTAAGGCTGTGTGGGATGGGATCAGTTCAAGACATTTGAATCAGTGAGATTTTCAACAATATGCCAGTAAGGTGAGAATATTACCTTGAGGTTTAGTTTAATATTTTGACACGTTGCATGTGTGTGTGTGTGCGCATATGTGTGTGTTTATGTGTGTGAATATAACCTACTATAACATCTTCGTTTACAGACAGTTAATAAAAGTGTTTATGACAGTTCCAGTTTAATGGATGTTATATAAAACTCCTCTATTTTTTAAAGTCCATATGCAAAAAACCCTTGTCATTATATTTCACAGCTTGCATTTGCTGAAAACAGCATTGGAAAAGTTGCTTGGTTCTTTTTTTCCTGACTCTCATGTAAACTCCCAAGTTGAGATTGGGACATTTTACATTAGAAATCATGGGAAATTTGCCGATCAGCTTTATCTTTTGCTCCTATTATATTTTAATTCAAAGTAAATTTCTGAAAGATATGCCATTTACATGTGCTGTGTGTCCCAAAGACTGTAGCATATCGTGTTCTATTTTTGGCATAAAAAGTGAAGAAATATAAGAGTCATCACAAACGGTGGGGTGGAAGCTTAAAAACTTGAAGAGATTATGCTGTCAGCAACTGGAATTATCTTCATAACTTTTTCCAAACTTGTTTTTCAAATTCTGCAACACCTCCCCTAGTTACAAACTACCCATTCATCTTCTGACATCTTGTGTAAGATACCTTCTCGAAAAAAAATGCTTTTCTAGCACTTGAAAAGCTTTGGAGTGTTGCAGTTATCTACAGGTTTAAGATACAGGAAAACAAAAAAAGCCAGTGTGACAGAATTTGAAAATGTGACAGAATAAGGACATACAGACCACCAAAGCAGACCCAGAGAGATGAAATGAGGAGGGTGCTACTTGTGTGCCAAGGATGCAGAGTCCCATCCAATGACAAAGTGCTGGTGTTATCATCAGAATCAGGGCCCAAATTCCTCCATTCTGTGACAACGTATTGACACACTCCTAGTAGTAATGGCACAGTCCTAGGAGTCAACTGTAAATATGAAAAAATATTTATTATTTAGGCACATCAAAAGACTGGAAAGTGCAGGAAACCTTGCCAGAAGTATCACTAGGTGCCTGAATTAGGACAGATGACGTAGTAAATCAAGAATTCCCATGCTGCAAGAGAGCAGATAAAACTGCAGCCGTTTTCTCAGCTGGAGAAAATAATGCAAAATTTCCAGACTGTATTCTCACAAAAGCTAAAAAAATGTCGCAAGTCACAAAATGACACATAGAAAAGACTCAAATAACTGTGGAAATAAGTCAAAGAAGATTCACAGAATACTGCAATATAAAGGCCTGACAATCTTTAGCTCCTGAGAACATCCTGTAGCAAGAGAATGGACTGTTAACAAGTCACACGGATTTCTGCGCAAGAAACCTGATTCCCAAATGTGTTCTTTAATAACATGAAAATTCTTACACTGATGATCACCCCAAATCTAACCAAAGAGCATTGAGAGGTAGAATGACAAAAGTGTCCAAGGAGAGCAGCCTTTTTTAAACTTTAAAATCAAGAAAAATAGCCTTTGGTTTACGTGAAACAGCAGCAGCATTTCAGTGACAAACGTGCGGGCTTGTTGGGTTCCATGGGGAGTACAGTGCACGTCTGTGCTGCTGTGATCTGTGCCTTGCAGGCACACCGTGCAAAGCCTCTGCAGGCAACAGCATCACCTAGGAGGGCAGACCCCCAGCAGGCACGGTTCAGCATCTGCTGGCAAAAGACACTATCAAATACCAGAAATTTCCATTAGACAGTGCACACGGGACCTGCAGAATGTCTCACAGGAGCCAAAAGAAACAGGAACAATTTTTGGGTCTGGCCAATTATTACAGAGAATTGGTGCCAATGTTTTTTTAAAGAACAGCACTACTGGCAGAACTTTTAAAGGCAACAGTACACGGGAGATAGAAAGCCAGTGCCAGATGGCAGCAAGCCTTCTGTGTGCTCTGGGAAATGTGCTCAACAGGTTCTGAAAGCACCCAATTTACAGAGCATGAAGCTCAAGAAAAGCCTTTGGGGCTATAGTACAACAGGAGAACTAGGGAGAAACACACTGAGTGCTATAGTTGAGCAAGGGGAGCTGTTTTTGAGTTCACATTTCAGGTTTTTCTCTGACCTTGTCTCACTGGTAGATTAGTGAGGGAAATGCTAACAGCAGGCTGCAGAAGTGACTGTAGGCTGAAGCACGGTCCCCTGTAACAGCGTATTCAGATGATCACACAGAAAAAAGTGGAAGAGAGCCACCACTATTTCCAGCTTCCCTGGGTGAGAGTACGCGAGTCTGTGGCGGTGTGAGAAACCCCACGCTAAAGGCCACACACTTTAAAAAGGTAACCTTTTCTTATGGCTGTGGTGGGGACACAGAACTAAGGGCAGGCTGAATGGAAGGAGAGCAGCAGCTGGGAGAGGGGAGCAATATTCAGGACT
>WEIT01035573.1:0-26975 GCA_013389985.1 Dryoscopus gambensis
AAGTTCCTTTATATTACTTTAATGCTGGGGAAAAGTACAAAAGCACAGTACTACACTGGGAGAAGGCAATAAAACATTACATCAAGGTATTAAAGAATTTTATTTCATCCATCTAAGGTGAATCAACATTCCATGGTAGGTATACATAGGTTTTTTTCAATCACTCCAAATGCCTAAGAAGAATAACTTACTAGCAAAATGCATAATGCTTTTAAGAATGCAATATATGCAGTTCTGGGGATATTAAAATCTCTGTAAGGGCAGACACACCCCTATGAACTACTACATGAATGTTTTTCTCGAGGGAAAACAAGCACTACATAAAAGTAGTATACCATCTGTTGGCAGTGTCCTGATGCTTTGCAGCAGTTAAACAAGTACAGTTCTCTTTTTGGCAAATAACACAAGCTGAACATATTTCTGACATGCTGCATACTTCTTTCCAGGAATCCTCCAGCAGTTACAAGCATCACTCACTTCAAAATGGGTGAGTTCAACAAAGCTTGCAAAACTGCAGTGTTCTGCAAACTTAAGAAATTACAAACAAAAATAAAATGGTCTGATCCAGTGTTTTGTTCAAGGGATGTTATAATCACAGAAATTATTAAAAATGTCATCCATGGCTTCTAGCCCCCACTATGTTTGATTACTTAGCTCTGCTCTCCTGACAGAATCCAGTTTTAAAAAAACCAACTGCAAACAGACCTTGTATGTTTGAAATTTATGGGGTTTGGGGTGTGCTTTGGTTTTGGGGGTTTTTGGTTTTGGTTGGTTGGGTTTTTTTAATGGCTGACTTGTTCAGTCTCACAGAAAGCTGAGAAAAACCTAGAAAGGAAAATACTGGCTTTTCTCCTCTCCTCTCAAGTAAATCCTCCTTACTTTCATAGTAATTTGCTATCAGTGATCAGTGGCGGAATTATTATATTTTAATAGCTAGAAAGTTTCCATCAAACATAGAGATGCTAAGGAGAAATTTTGTCAAGTGATAGCCTATTGGGAACAAGACAGTCTTCTTCCAAAATAAAAATAAAAAAATAAATAAAATACCACTTTCCCCTCTGCACTCCTTTCAGGGAGCAGGTAGTAACTTCTTGAGGATTGGAAAGATTTCATCAGGTTCATGGATCCAGACAAATCATAAAGTTTTAGATTAATATTTCTTATAGATCAGTGTGGTGTTAATTGATGTATGGGATACCTGTAAAACACATAGTGACATTTTGCAGGTCTGGATTAAAATTTGAGAACAACAGCGTAACACCACAGAGAAGGATGGAAGAGTTATTGTAACCTAGATAGCCCAAGCAAACAAAAACCATCCTTCTCTAATTCTATTGTGTTTTTACATTTTGCCAAAAAAGAGAGAGTGGAATACCTTTATTTGAAGTGAAAACATTAGCAGAATCATGTATGTTTTGCATGCCTGCATACACAATACGAGGGCATGTATAAGGTGGACCAAGGAGTAAGACCTCCATTTGTGTAAGAGACATCCTGTCCAGGGGGACGGGACAAGACAAGACAATACAACACAAAACCCCTCTACCATTCACTTCATCTATTAAGGACTGATCCCACGCTTATTGCACACAGAAATTAGATTTATAGTCATTAGGCATCTACCCATTTCACATGTCAAACTAAGAGGGCTGTTTAAAAAAACCCAAACCAAATGACAAACAAAAAACATGACAAAACATACAATGAACATCTTCCTTTAAACAAATCCCAGAAGAAACCAGCTCGATGTGTCAGGTACTCTTCCAACTTTAACGTCAACCACAACTTTACAATGAATAATTTACACTATCTCTAAAGAATAGGTATAGCTGGGGACCCTGAAATAACACCATCTCTCAATATATCTTCACAGGCTTATGAAAAGATAAATTTAGCATCAAATGCACACTTGATTGATAAATATACATTTTTAAATAGAGTGGCATTTTCAATTTTCCCCTATCAAATTCGTAAGTATAGTAACTGACAATGTCCACAGCAACAAATCCTCTGCAACCATTCTGTTCCAAAATCAACTTCGTACATCCCACATCATATTTTACATGGCCACACCCCTGGATAAAATGGCATCCAACCAAAAGAACAAGCACACATCCCATACAGAATTATGATTTTTATTCCACAAACACTTTTTCTACCAAGAACAGGAAGAAATATATTGCATCTTTAACTAAGACATCTGAATACAAGGTAAGGAAAAAAAACTGACAGCCCTGGTTGTGGTGTGCAGCCTAGAAAACAAATTCATGCAGATACAGATGTGTTTATCTCAAACGTATCATTCTTTTTCTAGCATAAACAGCCTTATGGAAATCCTCCACCTGTGCAAAACCTAACCACTACTAGGCAAGAGTAGCAATGCATGCAATTGCTCAAGGACAGAAATTTCCACTTACAGTTAGGGATACTGTTAGGATGTTTCACAGAGAAAGAAATCTAGTCCTGTCGTCAACCAAAAGAAGCCTTTCAGCAGTGGCTTATGCCAGTTAAACTGTGGGATGTTACCAAATGAAGGGGTCAACATCCTTCATCTCTAAGTATTTGCTGATTCATTAGAACACTACCCTATACTAAAATTTGCAGCTGCACGTTAGTATCAATACAGTGAGACTGGGAGAAATATGCACTACTTTTGGCAGTAATCTACAATTCACTGGGTTAATTCATTCTTGAAACCTTACCCTCATCTCTGCACATTCACTTAGAAAAAAGCCCTAAAGTAATTGTTCATGCTTCAAAAGTCTTAGGATAAGCTTTCTTCCTCAATTTCTATGCATCTGTCTCTAAGATATACTAATGTATATAAAAGAAACTTTGAAAATTAAAACTCCCATAGAAAATCTCACCCTAAAGAGGAAATAAGACTATGCAAGGGCCTATTACTAATAAATGGAGTACAGGACCCCACTGCCTAATGAGATTGTCAGATAGAGAATCTCAAAGTGGGAATATATGCAAAAGATGTGGAGACAGGGTCACTGACTGCCATTGTAACAAAATATTTCAGAAACGTGGGATCCAGCAGCTGAGGTACAAACATTAGGTTCTTTAAAGGGACTGAGACCGGATCAGTTTCCATACAAATCAAATTTAGAGAATTTCATGAAGTGTCAGGAAGGAAAGCTCAAATGCAAAGTGATTGTGGTAACATAACTGCATACATTTCTGCCAACAAAATCACTGATTGTTCTCATCTGAAGAACTACAGCACCAAATCTAGAGAATACAAATAAAATAGCCTTGCTAGACAGTATTAAAAAACCTACTACAATTCCTACAAAAGTTAGAAGGAATTAATTCAAGCACTTAGTCACTTCAATTTCTTCTTGTAAATAAATCATAACTCAGCTGGATAAATAAACTAACATTTCATAAATAAAACCTCAGAAAAGGCAAGTGCAGAAGAAACCACCTTCATTTTCAATTACTATTTTCCATCTCCTAGTGCCATAATACTGCTTTTCAAGTAATTTACATTTAGAATCTGATTTTGTTTGAAACATTTTTGAACTACTTTTAGTCAGTCAACTCAAAGTTTTTCCCTCAATGACGGTATTTACCCATATATAAATTTAGGCCAAAATGGAATCGGCAACAACATACCATTCCTCACCACTCCTAACATTCTTCATTCCTTCTCATCACATTCAGATTGTTAACTTTTACTAGTGTAGAAACTTTTCTCCAAGTCCCTTCAATCCTTTTAGTGGGGAATAAAAGGAAAGTGCTCTCCTGGAAGAGAGTTCCTAGTATCATAAAGGCATACAAGTACGTGGCCATGTGCAAGTGTAAAAGGAGGGCAAGTTTTACTAATTTCGCAATACATTTTTTTCTTTCTGGAAAGCACAATGAAAACCCTTAAGTCTTCTTAAGATCTCATTGCGCTGAAACCAGCACAGTTCCCAAACCCATGACTCATTCTAATCTCAGCAAAAAAACTGCTGGAGAGACAGATGTTGTGTTTATGAATTAATTCCTTCAGTATGTCCTGTTCATAATAAAAAATAATCAGGCTTTACTTTGTATGCAAAAGAAAAAGCATGACAGTCATATTCCTGCATTACTCTTTTCTAAATACTAATTTGTGAAAACTCAAATGGCTGTAGATGTTGGTGACACTTGAATAACTTATTTAGGAAAAAGAACTCTCTCTTGCCAGTAAAGATTTAAATTTCTGGTTATGAACAGTAAAAATGTGTAACTCCTAAATATTCAGGTTTCTGGCTTTAAAGTTTGCACATGGCCCACTGTTTTCTAATACTCTTCCGATCCAGTTGCTTCTGCAACACTACTCTAAGGTGTATCTAATTTGCATTCCAGTGAAGAAAATCTGGCACTTCAAACATTAATGGAAGCCAAGTACCCACACCTTAGTGAAGTCCACAGAACTGGAAGCCAACTCCAAATTCACTGTCAAACTCCTCACTTCAAATTAGTTTATTTATGCTCAAATATGTTACAAATCTTGCATTTAAGAGGATCTCTGGTCTTTATTCAAGAACCTACATTCTATTCAATACTGCAGAACAGTGACCTTTCTCACAGCTTTCATGCCAAATGCAAGAAGAAACATGCATTTATGCAGCTGAAATTTTAATAGTCTAGAAAAATCCTACTGACCAACAAATGTATGCCTTTACTCATCTGAGTAAAGATGTAGCCCAGACTGAGGCTAATAACTCTGCGAAACAGATGTAGCTTGAGTTCCTTAGTTAACGGTAGGCTTATTTTAATACAAAAAATACTTTTTTTATATGAAAAATAATAATTAAAAAGCTATAATCACCACCTCCCAACAATCCTTGATTTTCTATGTTTGCATCAAAGCAATCAACATATAGCTGTTTAATTCAGGCCTATTAAGGGCATTGTCAGCTATCTGACAAAGATACAAAAGTATAGAATGTATCAGCTAGAGCCCTTACATCAAACCAAGATCAACACATCAACACAGCCATCAGGTGGTGGTAACTGCTGGGTTCAGAGAAGTGACTCTGCCCCAGTCCCACTGCATTCTGCCCAATCAGTTTCAGATCAGTCTAGTTTCAGAGCTATGAGAAACAATATTAGAATGACCTGACTTGATGTCTACCTTCTACCTTAAATAACATAAACCAGCAAGCAAACTTCTCCCAAATGGAACAAGTGGTTGATTATGGTATATCACAGCAAATATTTTCACAAAATCATTTGCTTTACATAGCGCTCATAGTAAGATTAATATATAGCACTACTAACTTTCTACCTTTACGTACAGCCAACAGCAAAAACCAGGTCTCATTATGCCACATAAAGTAAAAACAACGTGGAAAAAGTCTCAGACTTTTTTTTGTTGCTGTAAGCCATATGATCTTTGGCACATGAATTAGATGAACAAAGTTCTTCATATACTAATTCCTATTTAGCATAAAGGAGAAAGAAAAGACAGATATGGAGAATGGAATAGTGGAAGTAATCTGCTTTTCTCAGACAAGTTTCCAATGTAGGCTACAATTCAGCAAGAAAACATCTGCAAACGTGATGAAAAGCTGTCATTTCCATAACACTCAATCTGACCAAAAAGGAAAATTGTGTGTTACAAGTAGCAGCAGGGATACACAACTAGAAATATTAAAATTGTACACCGTATCACTGTTATGGAAGAGAAGTTTACAATAAGCATGTTCAAGAAATAGCTAGTCAAATTTTTTGAAAGTTATATTGTATGGTGTTAAAAAAGGTTGCCAATGTGTACATGATTTTTCCGTGCTAGAAAATATCCTCAGCCCTATCTTCTGCACACCTGACAACCACCTAATATAGGCATTTTAAACTCTTCTATTAGGCATTTTTATTTTACCACTAAAATCTTGTGTAGGTTTTGTCAGGACACTGACAGCCTCACTGGCCCTGTGTAGTGCCCCCGGGCTCCCCCTCCCTGCCCAGGACCCCATGTCTCCCCTGGAGCTGTCAGTCCGCAATGCCCCAGCAGGGCCCGTCTCCAGCACCGCCCCGAGGCCGTGGGCCCCACCAAGCCAGTCCCACCTGCAGGCCCCCACCACAGCCCAGCCTCAGGCCACCCCTACAGCCCTGCCTGACCACAGCTCCCCCCAGCAGGCCTGATCCAGCCCCCCCACCTGCGGGTGGGCCGATACCCCAGCCTGGGCTGGACCCATCCCCAGGGAGGTGTCCCATGCCCCAGGCTGAGGCCACCCAACGGCCCAGACCCCGGGGAGCCCTCACCACTCCTGGTGCCACAACCACACGGAGCCACCAGTCACCAGGGCACCTGGGCAGGTTTAAGCGACGTGAGAAACAAAAGATCAACTTAAAACCACCAGCAGCTGTTTGCACAAGGAACACCAGTAACAGCCTGAGTAAACGTGCTAAGCAGCAAACAGGATCCAAAGCCTGTGCTTACTCAAGCCTTTTGCTATCTCACACTTATTCCAAGTCTCACTGGGGCACAGAAAGGCAAAAGCAAGGAATCAAGCAAACAAAATTGATTTTTACTTGCTTTCAGAAGGTTTTAAGTAATGGAAAGCAGATCATGAGAGAGATTACTGCAGAAGGTACCGGCAAAGGACAGGCAAAGTGGTGAGAGCAGAGAAGCACAAGGAAGGAAAGTCAGAACACCTAATCACTGCTTGCACACAGTAATTCAGCAGCAGTAGCCAGCTGGAGCTATTTCTTCTTCAAATAAAAGGTAATTATGCAAGAGACTGTCCAGCTCAGCAGTGGGAAAGAAGACATGCATCTGAAAAGCTGTACCACTGAATTGAAACCTTTGTGCTTATTTGTGGTTAGCAAGGGCAGCAAGGCCTTCAGAACCGCAGATGGAGATCTTCAAAGGGAGGGCTGCAAAACTTCTGCAGAATGACAGCAGCAGCCTGATTTGATGATGACCTACAAAGGCTGTAGCATCTCCCTTAGTCACCACACCTCCTGTAGACAAGCCTCAATGCACAGATCCAAGTGACTAATGACGTTCTTCAGAACACTCACAAGCATTGCAAGAACATGCTTAGTCCTGCTGACAAACTCTGAGCTGAGATTCAGTAGAAAAGAAAAACGATACAAGCACTTCTAGTCTAATAAGAGCACATAAAAAATTGCTCCCAAATTTGATAGGAGACAAAGGAGCTGCCGAGCCTTGCCAGTTCTTCCACTCGAAGTCAAGATAACAAGATAACCACTTCAACAACAGAAAGATAATTAGAGAGCTAAACACATCATTTAGGTGTCATTAAAAATTCCTGGTTATTCAAATACAACAGATCATGCATAATAGAAGTAAGTGCTCAGACTACAACTCATCAATATTTATCAACATCCTGGGGGTATAATCCCATTCTAGTAAAATGATAAATAGAGCAGGCCAAAAAGGAGAATTATCCACGAAATGGCCTTGCTCACAGCTAAGAATGGTCCTGTTCCATATGGGCCACCAATAGGCAGTCATGTGAATTTCAGGGAGACTACAGTTTGTAAACTTGAAATTAAAACAGAAAATGAATCCTTGAACTTTTAAGCGTGTCTGAACAGAAAGAAGAAAAAAATTCCAATAGTTAGCATTGCTATTGTGTAACAGTGGAATTAACACTTAAAATCAGATTTTTGAGCAATTTGTGCAGTGGTTCAGAAAAAGTTAAAGCAGTTTCACAGATACTAGAACACCTAACTATCAATACAACACTAGCTACAAGCCTCAATAGTTTAATTCTACCCTTCAAAATGCTGGGTATGTAAAAAATAAGACTGCAACTTCTCCCCAAACAGTTTTGAGAAATTTTGAGGTAATATTTTAAAACAGATCTTGCTGAATTGCAAAGGTTTCATTGTTTTCCACAGGTTTTCTCCCCTTTTGGTCAGTGAATATACAAAATGACAAGCATAACTGCCCATTGTAAACAAGCACTCTTATACCAACTTATAGGTAAAACAGATTCTTTTCAGCCTTCTCTGTTGTATAAGGAGGCAAAATTTTGAGATTCAAAGCAGAAAATATCATTAAAACCTAAATAAACTGGTACCAACAACAGACAAAATTTCAGTTAAGACTTATTCATCGTAGAGCACCAAAAAAAATGATCAACTTACTTTTGGTGACAGGAGAATGAGGAAGTTTCTGTTCAGAAAGAAGTTCAACTCATACTGAAACTCAGAAAATAGATTTTGAAAGCATTTTAATAGATCCAGCCCCTACTGGGGGTAGTTCAAACATACATTATTTGCAACTGATGTTTCTCTGAGCAGTTAACACCAACTCAAGGTAACCTTCTTCTATTTTTTTGCCCCAGAACATGAAATTCGGAAATGTCATTGCTACATCTGTCTGCACCAAAAGAAACCCACTTTATGCCTACAAGATATAAATAAATAAATAAATAAAGAGAACAAGCAATTGCTTGGCTTGTTTTAATACCCTTTAGTCTAACTTGCTACTAATGTCATTTATACGATTTATACCTCACCTGCATTTGGCATAATACTTCAAACTCACGAACACTGTCAAAGTGCATAAATGCATTAAAAGTAGTAATGGAACTAGTAATCTGACATTTCAAAGTCAAACTATTGTCCCTGTCTTGATGTATAAAATTAGTTTGAACAGCATTGGAAGAAAGACCAATCTAAAACTTCTAAATTCAAATTTAAAAGTGAAAAAAGAGCTTTCTATTTAGTACCTGATAATCTTGACAGTTAGCATTTGACAGCTCAAAACACTAAATATCTGTCCATTCAAAGGATGAGCACTTATTTGTACATTTTGGTTGCAGAATATACAGCTCATATTTGACAGATGGACATGTCCCGTTTGCGCCATGCCTAATTACATTGCTCCACCAAGCATTCCTCTCTTACTTGAGCATTCCATATTACACACCAGGTTCATGCCTGTGCTTGTGACACGTAAGCACGAGGTAACTGCAGGGCTTATGCACAGGATAAAGGTATGCGACAGACTAACAAGTCACACGTATCCATGCTGGGACAGCTCAGCACTTTTGCAGCAAACCACAGATAGTACAATGGGCATAGGATAAATGGTGATCCTGCCAAGTGTTTTCAGACGGACTCCTTGCCAGCTGCTGAAGAGACCGCACAGACCCACTAAAAGCACTGCAAGGGGATTGATACAATCTACAAGGAATTGGGAAAATTCATATCTCTTTAAAAGTGGATTTGAAAGCTCACTTATACAGTTGTCATTTTCACTCAACTAAAAATCCACCATGACAACCATCAAGCATTCCCAAAGGAGAAGGAAACCAGAAACATAGAACATATTCATAAAAAGAGGTTAGGAGAAGCAATAAATGAAACCAGTCAAGTCTTCAGTGACAGCTGAAATCAAATGAAAAACCTAAGATTCCAACTCCTATTGAATTTTCCCTTACAGTTATTAATTTTGTCAAACACAAATTACAAGTCTTAAGGCAAAAAGTTAAATTGCTTGCTTTGTATTGAGCAAGTTCCAGACAGAAACAGACAGTTTTCCTTCTTTTCCAAAATTAGGCTTAGACTGAACAGAATTTCTGGGATGATGAAACATGCTTACTAAGCACTGCCAAAGGAGAAATTCCATGTAACTTCCCTTCAGTTTCTTGTGAATTACTGCATGTGTTCAAGAACAGCAAATGATATTAATTACAAGGCATCCTTAAACAGTACGAAAAAGCAAGGTGCCAGTTATCACCTTCTAGCACAATCACACAAAACAAAGAGTTCATCAGAACAGACAGCACAGCTCTTCCTTCAAGCTAAAGCAGCAAAAGATATTATCAACTTCACTGACAAACAGTTACATTTTAGGTGGTCTAATAATACAAAATATTCCAAAAAACAAAATTAAAAGAAAAAAAAAGACATTGAATGGTCAATCCAAAAGTAATGAGTGGTAATTCTGTGCCAAGTACATAAACAGATGCAAACTGAAAGTATACTGAAATAAAACACTAGATTTGAAAACACATATTCATAAATTGTATCCTGCTGTCCCACATAAGGTTCCCTCTTCCCATTTTAGTTCTGAGACAGCACTTCACACATTATTACAGAGGGGTTAACATGGGTTTATCTCCAGTATACCCACCCTATCAAACCAACAAGAAAAATAAAAGGAAAAATGAAAGATGCAAACCCATATGCAAAGGTCAGATTTCCAAACCATTCTCACTTGAGTACCGTGAGAATATCCATAGGGGACGATCCCCTTTCTCTTCCTACTCTATTTCAAAATGGCCTCATTTTGATTACCTTCATAAACTTGTTTTGCTAAATTGGAAATATCTGCCAACACTGCTGTGCCCACTGGTGGAAAATGGTAGGCAAGAGGACCTTCTTCAGTCACTCTGAATCTTGAACATGGAAGATAATGCAGAAAAGAGGATCCAGGAGAGCATCAATTTCTGTTCCGGAAAATGATGTACAGTATCTGTGCTGACAGTGAGGTCTAGGATTTAGAACAGCTCATAGAAATAACATGCTTTAGGCAGCCACCACTGACATTATGCAAGCTTCAGTGTGACATCAATGTTCTTCCTTTAAAACTCAAACCACTAAACAGGACTGATGCCTACTGACTTGTAGATTAAAAGAAACTGCTTGCAGTGAAGCATTTGGTTACCTTAAGAGATGGCATTTTTAGAGAACCATTTTCTGGCAGTCTCCCTGTTGCACACATTAACAGATCTCAGAAATCATCTTCTAAGAGAGGAACTGCCACCTCAGAAAGGAAAAAAAAAATCATCCCAACTAACTTTAACAATAAAGTCATAATTCTAGTGCCTGGCACGAACTGTCTGTCTGTCTCTTACTGCAATGTTTCCTTTCATTACGCAGTTTGCCTCTATGCTAAATCAGCCCCAATATCCGTTAAAATTATTATGATAATCCAGGCACAAAATTAAAATACTTTTTTACCACAGTACTACATTCTGTTCAACACCTCTACTTCAACTCTATCAAGCTGTAACTCCTGTCCTCTGCTTACTGTTTTGATATACTTTTGAGGAGTGTCTTGAGCAATTCAAATCTGCAAATTTCATACCACAACCTGAATACACAGAAGTGATAATGAACTTAGCTGGTTACAGGAGATGAAATCATTTACCAAATTCCCAATTTATGGATCTTCAGTATGTATTTTTTGCAGGGGGAAGGAGTGGGCAGCAATATGCACGTGATACAGAAGAAAAGGAGTTAGGAGCAAAGTGTTGGATCTGAATGCTGTCACTGTGGAATATAACCAATTCTCATCCACACAAGTCTGCTTTTATTATTGGCTTTTTGGGAGCGTTTCCCAAAGAAGAGGTAAAAAGGGATGACCTACAACCACTTTATACATAAACGTAGTTTCAGTAAGTGCTTACACTACCTTGTGCCTGATCTTTGAGCCTGTGTTGTCTAGTTCACATATACTGGTAGACTATATTTTGGAGTATTTCAGTTTCGTTTGAAGAACAATGTTTTGATGAAAGAGATCTAGGACTGTTTTACAGCTTTAATAAAATGCCCTCATTGTTATTACTCAACAACACACTTTCAGTGAGAATAGTAATTACCTCATTTTTCTTACCTTTATTTAAGTAGAGGGGGAAACCTACAACACTGCAGTAACACATGACTGAAGTTGGTGGTATGATCCCAATACAATTTAAAAATGTAAATGGAGAGGTGTAGGTGAAATGGAGAACATTTACAACTTGCTTCAAGTTACCCAAGTTTCATGAACAAACATGGTTCTACATATTTCAGGGCTTTTAAATCAACACTGAACAGTTTACTTGAAATTAACATGTTATTCTGGCTATTTCTGCTGTAATAGACGATGAAAGAAGATGAATTTCATCTTCCTTCAAGCCCATGTAATCTTTTTTCATTTGCAATTTGTCAACACCCCAAAGATATTATGGTTAGTCTTCAGCTCTATTCCCAGGCTATACTATTGCTGGGACAGAAAACTACAGGACTTTTTCATACAGTGTTTTTCAAACCCAGTCAGCATGGCCTCTGAAACTCTCACAAGAAGGTTGCCTCATTCTCTCCTCCCTTGTGCTGCAAAGATGATGCTAACTATGGTTCACACATAGAGAGAAAGAACTAGGTCCTTCAAACATCACGAGGTTTTCTCTGCCTTCTGTTTAGGAGAACTCACCCTTCTCAGGATCTTACCTCCCAGCAGTCAGGAGGCTAGTACAGCTGTATTCACACTGAGATGTGTTTTCAGTGTACCAGCACATTTGGTGACTTTTAAGTTTACTCTAAGACCCGTGAGGTTTCCTAAAATAACGTACAAATGTGTGCTCGGCATTCAGATGTACAAAGTATTCCTTCTAGCTTTTGCAAATATATTAACTGCTTCAAGGTATCTGACACCCAGTAAGCCCGAGGTGCAAACACCTAAGGAGGGCATAAATGGAAACTCAAATTGCTACTTACCTTATTGCCAAAAGTTCCTGCTCTTCTACAATCACAGCAGATAGCCTTGTTAAATAAACTATGTAAATTACATTCAAGATCAAATGCAAATGTTTACTGTCCTTTATTTGTCTTTCCTGCTATACAACAGAACTATTTACTGCTCTGATGCCTTTCCACAACTGTAATAAGAACAATTCAGATCTAGTATTTCCTCGTACACAGCTCTGTCTTCACCAGAAACACAATTCCCTCCTCTATTCATTTCTGAAAGGAAACAAAAATGGCTTTACTTAAGGGGTGTAAGCCCTGTTACAATACAGTGGGAAGGCTAGAGAAGTGTGAGAATATACACTGAAGAAGGAAAATATTTTTAAGCAAATTTGCATCAACTAGGATCTTGTTCAAGAATTGTTAAAATCTTATCCAGATTATTGTTATTAATGCACTTCTGTGATCAGTACTCTTTACTGCAATGTGCACAGCATTGTTAACTATCAAGGTTTTGTACATTTTTGCTGGTAGCTTAACACTTTTCTTTGAAATCTTCTTTCAATATTAAGCTTTCACACTAATCATGCTGTAACCTGAGTAGGCAACCTGCTGCAACTACTGTATTTTAACAACTCATATCTGTGTGAAATTTGGTGAAGGGATGGAACAGAAAATAAAAGAAAGGCAATCCAAGTACGTAACACCAGGACAATGAGAAAGAAACTTAAGAAAGAAGAGAGAAGATAACATGAAAAGGAACGGAAGCCCTATTAATTTTTATATGAAGACAAGTGTGCAACAGTGACAGGACAGACCTAAAAGAAAGGAGAAATGTCTTCCTGCAAGAGGAAGAAAATCAGTAAGTGTCACACATTAACAGAGACCCAGAATCCTGTGAGGTATACAAGTCTCTTTAAAGTTAATGATGGTCTGTGCTCATTATGTTCAACAGCTGGAGAAATCCCTGAGAGAGATCTTCAGGACAGGTAGGTAAAGCCTCACAGATAATTACTTATATTTAACAGCTCTTTCAGTAGCTCTCCCATTATGCAAGGATTCAGCCATGCATTTTATCACAGATGTTATCACTAATAAAATACATTAAACACAGTATAAACAAAAGACAAAAGCACAGAAATCCAAACAAACAAAAAAATTCCTATACCCCACAGAGATAAGGCAGACCCATTCAATTCTGCACACATTCACTTTGCAAATATTTTCATCCTTACCCAGTAAGTATCAGCTATCATGTTACCGTCACAACACTTTCTGATGGTTTAATACCATAAGTTTTAGTCTTTTAACAAAACAAAACAAAACCACCCACCCAGAAACTCAAAGGTCTGAATTCAAGCCCTGGTAGATACAAGAAATACTAAAAAGTTGTTTGGGGTTTTTTAATAGCAAATTTACATACAATGCAGATGTACAGTATGCATTTGAGGGGTGATGCTGAGTCAAAATATAAACTAGCAGTCTATATTCAGCCTGACAAGTACAGGGAGGCCACCAATGAAACACACTACATACGGATAGGCAGGGAAGTTTCAAAAAAAGAGACCTACTAAACACTATCCTTATTAGGGTCTTAGTGCACCCTAGATGGATTCTACGTATGCTTTCTTCTGGTCATTCATCGCTAAGGTAGCTGAATCTAGTCTTCCACAAGTTCATATGCTTTCAAGATTCCAACAGAACACCTTTTAAAAAGCGGGATATTATCAGGGTTGAAGTAATCAAAACTTTTTATTACTCCTGTCCATATATTAGAAAGCTTTCAAAGATGAAAAGAGGAGTCAACTACATTTTTAAACTTAATATCCCAAAATACTAGTGGCAGGGCGAAAAGGAGGGAAGGGGAAGCTTAGGGTTTGGGGTTTTCTTCTACAAAAAGGATTTGTATTACTCCATTTGCTGAAAAAAGAAAGAAGCATTTCATTTGCAAAGTATACATGTGTTACAGGCTACAGGATCTATTAGTATTTGAGAACCTTCTGTCTCTCCAAGAAAATTTCATACAGAAAGGTTTGCAAGCACAGGCAACTCTGTAAAAATCAGCATCTATAATAGAGGAGCCATGAATGTAGGCACACAGCACATGGTACAAATATTGTTCTTACAACTTCTTAAAAGGCTTTCATCAAGTTTTTACAAGGATACTAATCTGTCAAAAGCTACATCATCATAAGAGCTGCTTCTAAATCCTCGTGACAGAGAAAGATTCTGAAATTAAGAAAGAGGGAGTTAAGTGCATTCTGTGCTTTTAGCTACTACGCCTATTGATGTTTCATTTTTCGTCAAAGAGCAATCTTTTGTATGGCCATCTGCACAGCAAGTAAAGAAAGCAAGAGATCTTTCCGTAAATAAAGATACCACAAAACTGTGGGTATAGCCCTAATAGCCAGATGCATACTTAGAATTCTTTGCAACTCGTTAGTTTTAGTTGCTCGCTCAGCTTGACAATTCTAGCATCATTTATACTTGAGAGACTATTTTGTAACTGAAGGAAAGAACAATTTCATAGGAACCCCAAGAGAACTGAAAGATTTCCATCTGGAATCAAGCAAAGATCTACTGCTAATAAACCTTCCAAAAATTTTCCAATAAAAGTTTTTTGCCTCAAATGTCCATTCAGTCCAAAGACCAAAACAAAAAAAACCCCAAAACACTGTGGTTATGCAGAGATCCAAACCTCTTAAAAAGCAAAGATCTCAGGTATACATAAATATGTCATTAATTTAAAAATTATGTATACTTAAGATAATCTTTAACCAGTAATTTTAAAGAAACACAATAGACAATTCAAAGTACAATAGAGATATTATCAGTACTTAAAGTGCTCATACATTTTAGAACAATGAAAAATGCCAACCAGAAGCAGCCCTTCAGTGTCCTGTACCTTGTTATACACATAATGCTACAGTGAAATCAATTGCTCCATTCAGTGAAGGATTAAAAGATAACAGATGCATTTCTCTTGCCTTTGAATGTACATTGCTCAAATTTTAAGCTTAATTAAATACAGAATACTCTGCACATAATAAAGTACATATATTAGACCTGCCAGCATCATATTGAGGCAAACAACCATTCAAACCCACCACTTCAAATTTGTCTTTTTCCTTGCAGTGACCCTTTAGCACTGGCAGAGCATTGGCTTCTTTTGTTCCACTACAGAATAAGAAGCAACTATTTAGTTACCTATCTAATATAATTCCAGGTCCTTCCTTATTCTATCTACACTTCCTCCAGCTTGTCATTTTAGGATGTTCAGAAACAAGCTATCCAGCTCTGCTAATTTAAAAGAATTTATTCATAACAGCTATTATTTACTCAATATGTGTGGAATATTTCACACCCTGTCAAAGAATATAATAACATATCTGGAAAGATCCAGAACATACCACGGTGGCATTTATAGAACCCTTGCCTTTCATCCCTTATTATCAATAACTTTGTAGTTTCATTTAAAGTATGCAACTCACAAGAAAAATGAAGAAACTTTAGAAAAGGGGAATAGAATTGAAAGTAGAGGGAAATGGAAGCTACAAAGTAAGTCACAGAACCACAGAACTGTTGAATGGCTTGGGTTGGAAGGGATTTCAAAGATTATCTGGTTCCAGCACACGTTGGTGGGTCATGTCCAGGCTCTCACCCAGCAGCACCCCCAAGTCAAGGGCCGGGCTGCTCTCCATCTGTTCATCCCCAGCCTGTGTTGATACCAGGGGTTGTTCTGACCCAGGTTCAGCACCAGCACTTGGTCTTATTAAAACTCCTGAGATTCCCACGGGCCCGCTCCTCAAGCTTGTCCAGGTCTCTCTGGATGGCATCCCATCCTTCGGGTGTGTCAACCACACCACTCAGCTTGGTGTCATCTGCAAACTTGCTGAGGGTGCACTCAATCCCTCAGCCTGTGTCATTGATGAAGATATGAAGTAACACAGGTCCCAGTACAGATCCCTAAAAGAGACCACTTGTCACTGATGTCCCTTGGGACTCCGAGGCATTGAGCACTACCCTCTGGATCTGACCATCCAACCAATTTCTTATCCATTTAACAGTCCACCCATCAAATCCTTCTATCTCCAATTTAAAGAGAAGGATGTTGGGGAAGACCATGTCAAAAGTCCAAATAAATGACATCTGTAGCCTCCCTTGTCCACTGATGGAGTCACTCCAACATAGAAAGCCACTTGATCAGGCAGGACTCACCCTGGGTGAAGCTGCAGTGGCTGTCTCAAGTCACCTTCCTGTCCTCCATGTGCCTTAGCACGGCTTCTAGGAGGATCTGTTCCATGACCTTCCCAGGCATAGAGGTGTAGCTACAAGTTGGTAGCTTTCAGGATCCTCCTTTCCACCCTTTTCCAAAATGCGCACAATGTTTCCCCTTTTCCAGTCACCTGGGTCACATCTTACTTTCCCCAAAAGTTACCCTGTTTCTAAGACGAGCTAGAAACGTGTAATTATTTAAATGGGGACATGAGAACATGAAGAAAGAAAGGTGAGAACTCACCTATCAGCAGAGGAAATCAATCTCTAGTCAAAATTTCTTGACCAAAGATGCCAAAGTTAACGTTTAAGCTGATGTATGACAGCCAAATATACACCTATTTAGTCCCTTAGGAAGTCCCAGGGGACTGCTAAATGAGGTTTGAAAGAGACCGGCCTCATTATTAAAATCACATACAAGGGTTGCTAATATAAGAAAAAGTGAGAAATAAGGAAGAAACAGACAAAATTATAAAGGCTTTTAGAAAACAAAGACTGAGATTAGAAGGAAATCAGAAATAGCCGAGACCATGTCATGGGAATCCTTGTCCAAGGAAGACAGCTGAACCAGTGCTACTGGTTCATTAATCAGATAAATACCTCCCATAGCTCCCACACCTCAGAAGGCAAGGAATTGCACCTCTCCGTGTTTCAGTGGTACTGAACTCTCTCTTCCTCCCATCTCAGACATGTTTCTAGGGGCACTGCTGCACTTTCTGGGAGTCCTATAAATCTCTTCTCTATTTTCAGAAAATTTTATTCAGAATAACTTACTACAACACATTATATCAGTTTGGATTCCACTTTTCTGATCCCTACTATCCCCTCCTCAGGATAGCTCACTGAGTGAAATAAAAAGGATTTTCCTCTTACTGCAAGCTGAATTATGTATTTACCTCACTATCAGAAAAGCAAGGTTCCCTTTTAAAGTCACAAAAGACATCAACTGTCAACCCCACCTCATACTACCCTTTTGAAAAGGGAGGAAGGGGAAATGTTTAAATGAAAACACAAAAATAATTATGATCATTCATATCAAAGTTGGGAACTTCAGATAAGTTCAGATAAGCCTGTGCTGTAAGAACATGAAATCAATCCACATAGTGGGGGGAACATACAGAAAAATAACCTGGGATTTCGTGCTTTGTCATCAGCAGGAAGTGAGAAAATGCTCGCGTAACTCTGGCCACCAAACCAGCTCCCTGCAAAACACCCAGACACTACACCTTCATGAGAGTGGCTTTCATTGCTCCACCTGTGAATATTCATTTCCTTTTGCGCAGAGACATGCACAGACTATGTGCAGGGTACATGCACAAACTATGTCAGACACAGAGGAAGACACAACAGATGCACAATGAAAGAGACAGAAAAACAGTCGATAAAACCATTGCCTGTTTTACTCTAGAAATCTAAGTAACAGGTTTGTTATAAACTGGAAAGGGAAGATCCTATGCTTGTGTTACACATTGGGCAACATTCTCCGTGGGATAAATTCACAAATTTTAATACCAAGGGGACTTCAAATGCACACTGAGTTGATTATAAGTTTCTTACTGAATTGCTTAAAAGATAAAGTATGATACACTGATAATCTATAAAAACAGAACTAGAAAGATGTATTGTTACCATCACAGTTTTACTACAGGTATCCCCTTTAACAGCTCATTAAAGATCATTTCCTTCTGTACCAAATGAGGGCTCACCACAGCAGCTCATGAACATGGGAGAGTTCAGCATCTGCTAAACACTTGTGGGACCAGCAGGTCAGTGTTACAGGGCTGCACAACTGCATTCTTCAGCTTGATCGCTGCTCAGAGAGAGCTGTAAGGAAGCCTCACTTAGCGCCCCAAGTGGTACCTGGGCTACTGGCAATGACAATCCATTCCTGCACTTTTCACTGTAACCAAGTGGAATACAAAGAAACAAAAATAAGACTGCACATTTAGTCTTTGAATGAACAACAAGACTCTTTTCACACACAAAAACCAGCCAGTATTTTAAAGTTAAGATTTGAAGATACCAGCTATTACTGTTTGAAACAAGGAACTTATCACAAGCTGTGTCAGCATCTTGACTATACCCTGCTTCACAAGCTTCCATAGGGGACAAATATGAAATGAACAAGTGTCTGACACTACTGGAGAATTCCCAGTTTTCTTTACCCGAACATCCAGAAAACCAAGTCAGCTCCCTCATAAACTACTGGAGATGAACAGAAAGCAGAATTGCAAACATGTTCTTATCACCCCCCAACAGGAATGCAGAAGCACTGTTATTGCACTCCAAGGACAACAGGATCAAGCCTTGCCTCAGCCCAGACCTGCCCACTTTCACAAGTACGCAGTCATTTCTGCAAGAATAAATGAGAAGATTTATACAGAAGTAACTAGGAGTAGAATTGGACCCACAGACATCCGGAACCATCATAAGCCCTTATACTCCCACTCCAAAACACTACTGTCTCTTTCACAAGAATAACCACCACCAAAAAAAAAGGGGGGCAAAAAAAAAAGAGGCAGTTTAATGCAGTGTTGTTTTACACAACATAATCCAGTATATTTCTTGGCTGACAGAAATTATCTTTGAAGTTTTTTTTAGAAGGTTAAAATGCATAACGTTTGCAAAAAAAATTAAGAAGTTACTGAAGTCTAATATATTTTAATTGCATACTTCTTGTCCCCTAAAATGAAACATTGTCTAGCAACCAAACAGAACCTGAAACAAGTCTTTTACGTAATTCTTATGAGGATCTGAAGGTGCCCTATACACGGCTCCCATCTACTAAATTCCTTAACCAAGGTCCAGGCACACTAGTTTTTTAACCCTTTAAAGGCTGTCACATTAGCCTTCAGTCAGATAAGGGCTCTGAGTTAAAAAATCATATTGGACACCAAGAATTTACTTTTATTTTAAGACATTAAATGTCATATTTCAGATTCCATCAAATCATTTAAGTAAGTTAGAGGTTCTAACTTCCTCCTGAAAGATTTCACAGATAATCAACTATCTTACCTTCTCAAACCTTTCTCAAGAGACACCCCCATGCAACTGATTTCCTGGGCTGGGGACAAGAACCATCCACAATTCAGTATGACCTTGGCAAACTGGAGCATGCAGGGACAGTGGCGTGTCAAGATGTGTAAATGGGGCGGAACCCAACAGACACAGGTACCTTCAGCTAACACAGTAGTGACAAAATTGTATTGCCTTACTCCCAATTCACATAAAAGCTATTTCTGTTCATGCTTTTTAATACTGCTTACTCGAGTAATGTCATTACTATTTAGTGAAACACTACGATGCTGTGATTCATGCCCCCAGGGCTTTCAACTCCCTCCACTGACTAGACGGGAAATGTGGACACCTCAGGTCAGGAGATAATCAGGTGCCTAAGTAGGCAGCATTAACTCACAAGTCAATGCAGAACTGACATGAAAGACTCTAGCTTTAAGCCCAGACTGCATCACAAATGCAATCTGTGTCTAAGTGAGAGTGAATTAACAACTTCGCAAGGTACAACTGATCACCTATGGCAAATCCTTAATCTTGTATTTGGGTATTTAAAAAATAGATTATATACTGTAACTATGTCTTGGCATCTAAGAAACACATCACCTAGTCCTACAGTTTTATATTAAAGGAACATCTGAAGCCTTACTAAATACGCAGGAGACAGAAAACTAAAGGAGCTCCATGGGACAAAGCAAGCCTACCTGCACTTTTCAAGTCCCAGTGAGGTCAGCTACAGCCTTTAGCTTTCACAGGAATTAAATTAAGTCAGAATCTTCAAAACACACACTTCCATCATGAATTCCTGTATGAGTATTTCAGGCCCTGGTAAACTGAAAGTGATCCAAGAATCCTAACTTAAAACAACCTCAGTCTGATATTATAGTCAAACTAGTCTGTCACCCAGAAAAAAATATTTAAAACATGTAAATGTTCAGTCTTGGTTACATTTTTCAAATACAGATCATCATTTACCAATGATGTGGGAAACATCCAGCACTTCATATGCTGTTGAATCATTCTTTCCTCCTCTGACAGTCACTTCTGAACTGCTGCAAATGCATACAGGCTACAGTAAAACCGATGTTTTAAATAAACAATTGACACATTAATTTTCTTTAAGTTGGGAGTTTTACTAAAATCAATCAAGAATAATGCTTCTTCAAAGAACATACTGAAAGTGTGTTTATACTGAAACTGAAATTCTGTATGGATCAAGAAAAAAATTAATAGCTTCGGCACACTATGAGATGATTCTGAAAAGGTCCCCATTTAAGGCTCAAAAAAACATAAGTTAGGAAAATTTCAGTTCCAGTAACCAAGAACTCCATTCCATCTGTGAATGTGCCTCTGACTTCACTCAGCTGTCTGCTGAGTGAACAAAGTCTTTTTTGTTTGATATCCCCTCATACTAGTGAACCTCCTTATTTACAAGCTGCAATTCCTTTCCACATCTCCCAAAACAAATCACAGAACGTCCTGAGTTGGAATGGACCCTCAAAGATCATGAAGTCCAACTCCTGGCCTTATACAGACTACCCCCAGAATCACACCATGTGCCTGAGAGCACTGTCCAAAAAAAAGCTAAGCTTAACACAGCTTTTCTCCTAAAGAGTATGATAGAACTGTAAAAAGGCACTTCCAGAGGTTCCATCCAAACTCAGCTGTTCTACAATTCTGTGATCTTCTCGGGGTTTTTGTATTTTAAAGTCAGACTGCTTCCTTCAGGCAATCCCTTCGCCATAGATATAGATTTCAAAATGACAAAACTAAGTTGTGAATTTGGAGTTTCAACACCTACCTTTAAATCTGTCCTTAAGAGACTAAGGGCAGCAGAAGAGGTTTTTTGTTGGCCCTTTCCTATGGAAAGACACCAGATAACTTTTTGTCTCTCTGAATCTTGTCACTTTCATTCAATGAAAAAAGTGGCAAAGGCCCAGGTACAGAGCCCACCTGCAGTGGATGCCTACCAGCAAGGAACTGATGGCCACCAGGAAGCCAGAGAGAAGCCCCTTTGCATTGTCAGGCATGAGCAGAGCACATCTCTGAGCATCCATCCTTTCTCCAGTTCACGCTGCCTGAAAGCCTAAGGCCCCAGCACAGAGTCCTACCGAGTAACAAGTGTTTGCTCTTAGAGGGTAGAGTTGATTGTTAACCTACACTGAACAAATTGACACTTCAAAAAACTATTTGCCATGTTTATATTAAAGTCACAGAGGTGCTAACAGACTAGTCACTAACCTCTGGGCATATCAGAGCACTTGGACACTTTATGACACTGTCAGGAACCTGCCACACAAGCTCAAGGAAATAAATGAACTAACAGGAACTCATTCTAATTGCGTAATTCCAATCCGTCAATAACTGATCATATTCTTTCCTTCTTTCTTTCCATATGTGATTAACAACATTGAACTGAACACTGTGTCCCTTTAAATGACTACAGAAAGTTCATATGCTCAGATAATGGCCCATAAAGGCAAACAATTCAAGAGGAAGCTTGTGAACATCCTAGAATTGCTATTAATTACCAAGAGGGAGTTTTACAAGTGTATACTGCATATGGCCAGTTGTTTGTTCTTCCCCTCCTCCTAAATACACTAGCAAGTGGAAAGGTAGGAACAAAATTGGATTAGTTCTCAATTCTGCACTTCAACAATCCTGAAAAAAACCTGTACGTAAAGTTAGGGAATTACTGTTTTGGTTCTCTAAGCAAGTATTTGCAAGACACAGAAGAGCGTTTTCTAAAACAGCCTGCATGCATAGCACAGAATGGCTTGTGTAAAGGAGACCCAAACACAAAATGTATAAATAACAAACTTGTTGGCCAGCACAATTAGCAAGAAGAAACTGAAAGTATTTATTTTTTGCAGAAGAATGCAGGCAAGCACCAAATTTTACAGAAGTTACATTTCCAGTTTTATCTTACGGTGATGCTTCAAGAAAAAGGAATTGTTTCCACAGCAGCAGAATCTTAATAATTTAACCATGGCTCAGTTTAACTCAAGTAGGAGTATGTTAACTTCTTATATTGAAATCTAATCAAAACCAAGTTTATTATTTATTACTGTTATAGGTTTAATTATACTGTTTTATGTGCAGACAAGAAAAACTCAACCTATCCAGAAACCTGTTTTTCTAAGTCTCTCCATCCTAAGTGTTTCATACAGATGTAAGTTATTTGGGGGCTTCCCCTATTATTAAGAGATCTGGCTGTTATCACGCAGTGTGTTTTACACTACTTGAAAACTCCACATATTTAAAAAACATGTGCAATATCTAGGAAGAGATAATGAAGTGAAAGTATCTGAAGTTTAAAACCACACAAGATATTAATGGCAGAAGAAAAAACAAAAAAAAAGATTTCTGGAGCTGGCACCATTCTCATGTCTACAGCAAGATTAGAACCAACTTTAAAGGGCAAGAAAAAACAAGTTTAGCTTTTAGTGCTGGACTTTAATCTGCATCAATTCATGACAGTAAAACTTTTAATAACTTGTATTCATAGCCACTGGTAAGAATTCTGCACCACTGAGTAACCCTAAACTCCCATAATGCTCCTGTTTTATTAAGGAAATCAAAATGCTACAGAACAGAAATGCCTGGGTTTTTTTCCCTCGGGGCTGCTGACAGTAGATTACCACTGTTATCTATGCATGAAGCTGACAACATTAAACACACACATATATAAACCTAGGTCTTCCAAGCATCAGAAATCCAATGCAAGTGCTATCTTGTAAAGAACACAGCCTACCCTTCCAGGAACATTACAGTCCTAACTGCTCCCAGACCTGCAGCACTTCAGCACAGCAGGAATCCTCTCCCAAAACTATCTGCCAAGAAAAATCATGAAAGAGAAAGTAGGAATATGTAATATATCAAGCTAACTCACAGTCATGCAATCCCATTTACAAAGGAATCTTTCATACTTATGACAAAGAAGCCCCACAGCACTGTCTGTGTCAAAAACCTCAGGTGCAGAGGATGTCTGCCTAAGCTTAAGATGGAAAAAAAGGCAGCTTAACTTTCAACTATGAGCTCTAGAGCATCACAATGAGCAGCACAGGCCAAAAGTCAACTGGGCCTCCACCAAACGTATACTTGAAAAAGAAAATGGACTACTGGAAAAAGGTTTTTCAGGATGGAAGACAATACTGGCAGTTTTGAAAGAGGTTGAATACAATGATTTTCTTAAATAGTCTGATTGCTTTTTAGCCCTCAGTTACCCAGTGAATACATTTCATTACTTTATTTCTGCTATATACAGCCTCAGAAATGCATTTGCTTTTGAGAAACCATCATTCATTTCTGTGATAGCAGATTACCCAGAGAAGGGAAAAAAAAAGGCAGTAAGAGGCAATGACCTTGCTCCAACTCCCCTAAAACCAGAGCTCCTCCCTGCACACCCCAGCCTAAATGTTCTGTGACATCATTTAGGCAGGAAAAACAATAGTGCCTTCTCTCGTTAATATATTTCTTGTTTTGAATTATTATTACTATTTTCTTCTCCTTTTCTTCAAGCTTAAGAAATTTGTTGGGGATAAATTAAAGATCTGTATAACCAAGGAATGCTACAGAACAAGAAACCAGAAACAATCTGACAACATTTATTAGCACTGATAAAATACTATATACATCCTAGTTTGCATATCCTGACTCAAAACAACAAGAATCAGGCAAACCAAAAGCCTAAATTTAAACATGCTTCTATACAGTTAAACCAGCACAAACTGCTGCAGTCATATGCAAAAGTGTATTAATGAATTCACTGGCATGTCTGGCTACAGTATAGATTAATGCCAAGGCTTTTTAGTTTATCCATTTTTCAAATCTCCAACATGCTGGAGAGCACCAATCAAGGACTAGGTAAATTAAGTGTTCCCTTGGAGGACTTTCCCCTTTGTCGCTGCACACGTTAGCTACAGCATTCCTGCCTGGTTAAAAACAGAAGACAAGTTTGTCTTACCATCACGTTATCCAAACAGAGACTTCCAGACCCGTGATTAAAACACTTTTGTACAATCTTGGCAATGTTAGCTTACTAGCTGGACACTGGAAATAGACATTAAGTTACAAGGAAAGAAGAAGAAAGAACAAAAAACACTATTATTTAGACAGCATGCCTCTCCCCAAAGGAGATTAACAGCTACTAGTTTACAGAGTTGGCATTTTATAGAATTTTATTCATAATAAAATAAAAGACAACTTATAACATGTAGCCTTATATGCTGTATTTTTTTAAAAAAAAGGTATTTTAAACTTTTCTAAAATGTATGCTTTAATCTAGTAACACTACAAGCACGAGAAGTATCTATTGATGAATTCATCTTACTTAAGACGTGAACTTCTAGTGTAAGCAGCCAAAAGTAGGGCAAAGAAAGAATATTCAACTAGGAGGAAAAAAAACACCTTCATACTGAGGACTTTAAAAATGTCTTATTTTTATATTATCTTCACTGTCTAAAAATCCCACATGCACACAAGAGTGAGGTGATCCACACATAAACCTGGAAGAAAAAAACCCTGTAAAACACTTCTCTTTGACCTTCTGTAGCTCACAGTACCATCATCACATGTCCCTGACTCTACATGTTCCCATCCAGACCACGTCTAGAGAGACACTCAGGAACCTGAAGATAAATGAAATAAAGATGAGAAATCAACATGTGAAAGTTAACAGAAATCTCAGTCACCACAGCAAACACTCTTACTCAGGGGTATGATACCCCTTACCTTCCATTCCACAATTCTTCACAGCCTTTTTTTTCCACCTGGAAATTCCTTCACCTGAAGAAGCTATCATAAAATGGTGATTAGGCTAACTTCCAAAATGGTTCTTTCACTCTTCGCTCAAAATGCTACAGTACTTTTTATTTTCATTGTTTTACCTTAGTGCATTTTTAAAGGTGCCATCCAACTTTTAAGGCATATTCCTAAAGAAAATCAAGAGTATTAGAAGGGAAATTAGTGTGGCACAGCTACACTGTAACTGCATTCCCTCAAGCAGAAAGGCCTTAAACATTTCACTTGAAGTGACTTCTTCAAGTACTTATCAAGCAGACTAACATCAACCCCATGGGGGAACATCCTTCCTGGGGGCAAGAAGCTGTAAATTCACATTCACAGAGTGTGGGGGGGAAAAAAAATGCCCAACTCCCCATTATGATTATGTGCACTCAAACTAGCACAAGTATTTCTCCTGTGTTCACTATGTTTGGAATTCTCAGGGCCTCATTAAAATAATTTACTATAATGACAGAAAAAATCAGGAGTGAAGTGTGCATGGAAGCTACAGAGGTGAAAAAGACACCTCTTAGTTGCTAACTCAATGCACCACCAGCAAGACAGAACTTCCCTGCCCTCTGCTTAGTCCTCCCTTCTAAGAGACAGCAGGTCACAGACCTCCCCTAGAGTTAGTCACTGCAGCATTGATTAGATGTCATAATCGAAAGAGAATCAAGATACCTTATTGTCATCTTCCAGTATTTCAGGATGGAAAAGGTTCTGTCTGCCTCAGTAACGTTAAGCAGAGTTGCCAGATGATCCCCATCACATGAGCAACAATTCTTAAAACTCTTAAGAGAGGTGTCATGGGTCTGTGCAGCCTGCTCAGGCAATGAAAAGCAGTAACACTAGCTCTGACTCACAAAAGGAAAACAGCCAAGTTGAAGACATCCGAAAAGAGTTTATATTTAGAGGAAGATAGAGGGATTTGCAAAGTGATGTAATTCCTTACACATAAGCTCCTCTGTTTGACAGAGAGCAAAATATGATGAAAAATAAAAACACATTTCTCTAAATAATGGTAGGTATTTCCTTGAACTTCAGATTTCATCAGCATCAGCACAAGACAAGTGGATAATGACGACAGCTACTGTAGATTTTACTTTTCCATTAGCAAAACTGGCTCAAACAGAAGGCGGGGAAGGTGGTGGTGGCCGCTTCACTGGACTGTCAAGGTTACTCCCGAAACATCGCGCTGGAAGGGGACCAGTAGATCTGCTTAACGTTTACTGGCCGGTTCTGTGCTGCTCTTCACCACCCGCAGAACCTCCCGAGGATGATCTACAGGGATCGACCACCGCCGGGCTGGCACCAGCGACTCCCGGCAGCGCAGACTTCGGGGCCGGTGTCAGAGCAAAGCCTCCTGTGCCGGGGAGTGGCTGCAGGGCCGTGGCCGGGATCCCCCGCTCCCACAGACTCCGATGGCGAGGACTGAAAGGCTGCGCTGCCGGACGCACCGCCCGCCTCGCCACAGCCGCGTCGCAGACGGC